>OW203727.1:9433245-9737974 GCA_934045075.1 Yponomeuta sedellus | reverse complement strand
AACACATAATATATCCAGTCCGTCCCGGTCGGCTGTTCATTTCAAGCTTTGATTCGCTCGCTACGAGTATGTGTGATGAGAAAATAGCGATTCAAAAGTTCAGGGAGAAACAGAGATTTAAAAAAAACTTAATAGACGTTAAAGGCATGAGTTAATATTTAATAAATTATGAAGAAGGTAAAATAGAATCGATATTATTAATATTCCATTATT
The DNA here is from genome assembly GCA_934045075.1 of Yponomeuta sedellus. Taxonomy (NCBI): domain Eukaryota; kingdom Metazoa; phylum Arthropoda; class Insecta; order Lepidoptera; family Yponomeutidae; genus Yponomeuta; species Yponomeuta sedellus. The sequence goes on along the minus strand of OW203727.1, from coordinate 9,737,761 downwards.
TTTAAATAACTACTTATCTTATCTTAAATTAATTAACAGTTTTTTATCTCCTGATGTAATAATTAGTAATATTTATTATATTAAGTATATATGTATGTTTAATATATGTACAGGGGTAGGCACTCGAAGTGTTACCAACTTTAAGTTGCTATAGCAACCAAACTGTTTACAATATGGCGCCTTCACAGTCGTAAGTCTATTGTACTGTTCGTAAACATACAGAAGCTCATTGTATTTCGTCTTCTAAGCTCATTGAATTTTTTAACATTTCTTTTGTACTTTGAAATTTTATCGTACAATGTAGGCATTTAAAACATTGGGATACAAGCGTCTCTATCGCTGCTTTGTACATTGTTGAGCGCCGTGTCATAATAATGATAATAGTTACGCGAATGTTGCGTGCTAAACATTGATTTCCCAGTAAAATTTTATGGATGAAACTTTATGGAAACGTAGTTTGTGTGTTTGTGTATGAGACTTCGTTTTATGGCATCTTTTATCTATGATTTTATGATCGTAATCCTCGTTGATGTCGTTGGCTATACAAAACTGGTTGTATCAACCATTCCTTCATTTATTTCAGTATGCACTGTGATTTGGGTTCGATATCGATATCAACCCTTGCCCCGGGTCTCTTCCTGCATCGCGGAAAGGTTAGGCTATACTCCACCACGGGGGCAAAGTCCGGGTTGGTGGAGGAATGTAAGACAGCGGCGGGATTGACTGTCAGAAGTTATCGACTTCCATTACATGACAGCGACCACCAACGGCTTAGCGTGCGTTGCGAAGCGTGGATCTGTGTTAGGGAATTAATATTTATGATAGACGAAAATTAACAATCTATTTCTGGAACGGTGGTATTCCAAGATTTGATTAGTTGATTGTTAATTGTCGTCCATTTCCCTTTTAAAACAATTGTTTGTGAAACGTTTTGCAATTATAATCCAAAATTCACTTGTTGAAAGTTGTGACTTCGCAACACTTAATAGATAAAATGTTGTTTTGACAAATTTGATGTTTCATTTAAATTGAATGGGGCTCACGATTGAGCCAACGTTTTAGACTTTACACTATGCACATCAACCTGTACATACTTACACTCTAATCAGTTGCAATAAGAGCGACTTTACAATAAAAATATGACGGAAGACTGCACTAGGTACCATGAGTACGATTTTCCAACTGCGTTATCGCTTAACTAACATTATCTATAATATAAAAATGAATCGCTGAATGTGTTGGTAAGCGCAAATCTCGAGAGCATCTGAACCGATTTAGCTAATTCTTTTTTTAGAATTTTCCGTGAAGTACGAGGATGGTTCTTACGGAGAGGAAATAAAAAAAAATCGACCGTACCGCCTACGAAGTTCGCTGAGTCAGCTAGTAATAGGATAAATTTAAAGACACTAAAATAATGAAGCAGTGGTAGCTGAGCGGTTCCCCGCTTCTGAATCCGGAGGTCGTGGATTCGAATCCCGAAATGTACCATTGCCTTTGTTTTTTAAGTTGTGTACATTTTTGAAGCTATAGTAGCAATTCCACTTATCAACTGTGAAGGAAAACATCGAGAGGAAACTTAAGTGTCTGAGTTGTTCAACTATCTCAGTGCTTGAAATTGCCTATACGCGGTGGGCACGCGTGGTAATTAGGCCCATACTCTCTTTCTGAGTGAACGTCTGTGCCCTGCAGTGGGACGTATATATAGAGAACACTTTATTGTACATAAAAATGGAAATTACAGAGATATTTCTTAAGCTAAGAGTACAGACGGCGGCGGCCTTATCACTAAAAGTGATCTCTTCCAGACAACCTTTGGATGAACTGGACTAATACATTAGAGAAGGAAGTAGATGTACAAAAAACATAGAAAATGATAATTTCAGAGGTACCTATATAAATACATGCCTAAATAACGGTGTGAATAAATAAAATTATCAACAGATACATACAAATAATTTACATAAAAAAGAATAAAAATGAATATTATATATAAATACATAAATTATTAACAAAATGTACACATTCAAAGGATATAAGTAGAACACAACACTTAGGTACTTGTAGTTACTTACGTATACTTGTAGGGCACATAAGTATTTTTATGGAAAATGTCTTTTACTACAGTCTGAGAGCGAAAATAAGAATTTTTATTAAATAAGAAGTAGAATCATACCCTAATAAGACAAAGAAATTCCAAAATTATCCGGGGCAACGTCCCGGATAAGCCGTATTGCCTACAACCGCGGCACTCAACAAAAAGAAATGCGCGATGACTTAACTTACGGCGTATTGTTTTAGGTTATGGTGTGTTTGATATACAGGGTGAGTCATAACACTCGAGATATTTGTTTTTCTCATGAATGGGTACAAACATCACTCGGGTTCATGCGTGAAATAATTTTCTGATATTATTATAGGGTGAAATTATTTTGCGTGGGCAGGCCCTCCACCAGATGGTCTGACGACCTGGTTACGGTGGCGGGGAGTCGCTGGATACGGGCGGCATAAGACCGTGAAGCTTGGAAGACCATGAGGGAGGCCTACGTCCTGCAGGGGGCGTCAAATGGCTGATGATGATGATAAAATGATTATTCGCCATAGTATAAGATATTAATATACAAGAGCTACTTTAAATAATTAACCTATTTCTATGGATTTTAAGGTAGTTCAAAATGATTTCAATTTAGTATTCACAACTTAGAACACTTTTTACTCAAAATGGCAATCATGACACCGTAAATGTATTATACACGGAGGTCGTAGGTTTGATTTCCAATTTGTACAAATGGCTTCGTCGTCATCATAATCAACCTATTAAATCCCCACCGAGGGGCACGAGTCCTTCCTTAAGGAAGGTATATACGGAAGTCCGGATTGCTAGAGGCTTGCAAGACTAGTAGCGGGTCTTACTGTCAGAAGTTTCAAGCCACTCTAAGGCCTCTGGCTTGGCTTAATGAGTCCCATCTATCGACGGCAGCCGGCTGTGGCTTATGGCAAACGGCTTAGTCTGGGTGTATTTCCATGTTCGTGATAGGGTATCCTAGGGTATCCTAGGGTATCACAGGGTATCCTAGTTTCGGCTAGGACAAGTCCGTGATTATACTGTGTTGAAATTATTATTGTGATTGTTATTTTATAATAACAATCACATTAATATATTCCACGCAACATTATTATTATTATTATTTTGAAATTCGCGCTATAAGTTCTTTACTAATGCCGTTTCCCTTAGTATGCTATCTCCCCGTATTGAAGAAAGACTTTTTATTTCACACATTAATCTTAAGTAATCTCACTATCTATCAAACAACATAACTACAGAATAGTACAACCATAAAAATGCATTTATTTTAGGGAAATTACACCAATTACAATTTGAGCAAAAAAATCAAAAGCCGTAAACTAGCAAGTTCTTATAGGCATTAACCCTGAATTATATTAGCAGTGCTATTACTCGGTGCAGAAGTCCGACTCGTATTTAGTCGGTTTCTTTGTCCTGGCGCAGTAAGTACTGACTATGATACGTGGCGTCTTGGACGTTACAGTGGCGCGTTGACCTGTAATAGATTACAGCATTGTGGGGCAAATAGCATTGATTAGTCGATACAATGCTTTACGCATCTCACAGATCCATCGATCAGACCGAACTTGATAAGCTACTGCCATCATGCTGTTATGCACAAAACCAGTGACAGCTATACAATACGAGTAAATAGATTGTTAACTTACGATAAGTCGGGTCTAAAATATGTAGCGAAATAGTACCGGTTTTTCTAGAGCCCAATCCGTGAGCGAACGATGTGTCTGATATGTCAATAGTCTGATAGATCGAAAATTGGTCAATACAGCCAACCGCACATCAACATTAACGTTATTGAATTGTAACTGGATAAACTAGGTTTTTTGTCGGAAGAGTCCGATCAGGTTTCGCTCTGATTCACAGAGCTTATCCGGTTACAATGCAATAACGTGTAGTACCTACTTACGAAAGTTTTAGTTCAAACATTTATCATTCGTGCCACCCTCTGTGGCCCCACCCCTTTAGTGTGTTGTAATTTAATGATAGATAGATAGATATATAGAAAGAATATCCTTTATTATAAATTATATACAAATATTGTACAATTGGCGGCCTTATTACCAAAATGCAATTTCTTACCTTTAAATGACAAATGCAGAAAAACCTTAGATTTTTTTTACAGAAAGGCTATAAAGGTTTAAACCACGGGCGGTCAGACAGACCTATGTATATTAGAAAAAAAAATCGGTGGTCATCAATATTAATAATGCGTCATAAACTTTTCTGATACGGTTTTCTTGGAATGGTGTTGACGTTACCAAGAACCTTTATATTTCTTAGATGTCTTTTTCTGTGCGATTCGTTGACCTTAGTCATTGTTTGGGAAAAGGGGATTTTTTCACCGACGATGAAAGTAACAGATAGATTTGTGTTTTTAGCACGTATATGAGTAAGTATGGAAGTTTGTTTGGTGTAAAATGCTTGTCTTATCACTTACAAGCGGGAAATAAAAAATCAGTTAAGTAGATCCAGATTGTTTTTCTATATATCATTATTTTTGACAACCTAGTAAATCAGAGCCAAGGAGTAATATATAGTGCTAATGAAAATTTTATTTCGCAAATAAAGGAATAAGCAATAGGGGCCGAAGGGTTACGGAATGGGTATCAACATTTCGTCTTATTCAGCTTTTGTATTCAGCTAGAGTCCCATTCCTGTTGCGTTTTTCCTTATTTGTGGACTAAAATTTTCATTAGCTCTACACATTATTACTCGATTTAGTAGGTTATCAAAATGTATTATATAAAAAAAATGCATTACGTTACGTTACGTTATCAACCCTTATATGTCCCCACTGCTGGGGCACGGGTCTCTTCCTACATCGCAGGAAGGTTAGGCCATACTCCACCACGGATTACACAATCAAGTAATTTATTTATTTGTAAACACGGGTAAATTACACAAGATGTCTTTTTCAGTCTGTTTTCATTAATATTATAATGATGAAATATAATTCTTCTACAGTTTTAATTATTACCAACCAAAAACGCACAGCATTCAAATTAATGCAATAATAGTAAAAGATAATTTCCAAGTGAGTATGTCAAAACTTCATGCTTTAAAGCAAATTAATAGATTGTGATTAAATAATAATAAGTACTCAGTGTCAAGTTATTTCCATTATTTACTCCGTCTTCTGGATTCGTTATAAATACACAATAATAGAATTTACTTGATGATACGATCCCAGAGACGCCTCTTTAAGGGGCTTCATACAGTAACAAGCTTTATTTTACAGAAAAAAATCTGATAATTTCAGTGCCACGTCTTGTCTTACTTCGCTCTCATTCAGTATTTTGGCTGAGGCTCCGCTCGAGTGTCTCTCTCAGGCTTTCACATTTTCGCCGTATGCGGGTTTTTGTTTTTATTTGTTTGAAGTCAATTGTGGGTTTAAGGTCGCTTTTATCGACTTGTTGCGTTGACCACTGGCCTGAGATAGTCACCGGTGGTGCGTCTGCGATATAAAGAACCAATAATTTTTGTTTTCTTGTGTTATGTTTGCTTTGTGAGTAAAAGTGGATTATTGTGGATTGTGAAGCAAGAAGAAAATGTTTCATCTGACCTGCTTTCTTGTACTTTGCCTCTACGCAAGTTACGCTTGTAGTTCAGGTAATTAGTAATATTTTTATACTTTTACAGAATATTTTGATATTATTATTCTGATTTTCCTGCGATCTTCCAGTGATATAGGAAGAAACCTGTGCCCCAGTAATGGGGACATACAAGGCTTGATAACATAACATCTGATTTTCACCGGATTGACTTACTAGGCTTTTCCGGTCAAAATCAAATAATGTGGAGTACTTACGAAAGTTTTAGCTAACAATATTTTGAGATATTTTTATTGATGAAAATTTCATACCTATAAGTACATTTTTTGTTCTAATTCAATTATTTTTCCATACATTATTCTTCCCTATAATGTGTAAATTTGGACAATGTGAAACGGTTCTGACGGAACTATTAAAAAGAACCGGCCAAGAATAAGCCATCCACAGTGTAAGATAATGCAGGAAGAGGGGGTTTTATCTGCTTTACAGAACTAACAACTTCAACAACGTTATTTTAAATCACGAACCTCACCATCAAGACTGACTTATGCATATTATGTGATTCCAGAATGCAATGTTGTAACAAAGGACGCGTGGGGCGGGCTGACTCATGTCCATGTAGAGTACCTTCCTCGGCCCCTGGACTTGGTCATCATTCAGCACACTGCTACCTCTACCTGCACTACGGATGCACAGTGCGAGGACATCGTACAGAGCATCCAAACTAACCACATGGAAAATCTACAATTCTGGGACATCGGCCCTAAGTAAGTATAGTCTGTTAGCTTATAGAATATACCTCGGCTACTATGGGATAGAATCGGATATATTCGTGTAATAGAAAATATCGGAACTAATATGACACTTAATTTCGAAAACAGAACTCGATCATCAGTACGAAAACCGGCGAAAATTGGCGAAAACCGAAGCCTACTCTAGAGCCCGAGGTATATTCTAAAACCTACCAGAAAGTTATATCTACCAAAGAAATATGTGTTGATACACATGCCTGTGGCCTGGTCATGCAGAGGACAATATTCTACTAATATTATAAACGCGAGTTTGTAAGTACGGATGGATGGATGTTTTTTACTCTTTCACGTGATAACTACTGAATGGATTTTAAATGACGCTTTACAATAATAGTTTGAGCTTATGCATCAGAATAACACATAGGTTACAATTTATAAAGATATTGTGTGAATTGTCCAAAATATGATAATTGTCAAGTAGGAAAAAATCTACCCAATAATCCTGCGCAGACGGAGTTGCGGGCACCAGATAGTCTATAATATTGATTTATTCCTTAATTTTTTAGTGCAATAATGATTGTTTGAATTGAAACTTTCGGAAGCACTATATTTCTAACTTCGGAAGATTACTAACTTCGTTCCGGATTAACTTACTTGATTTTTTTTATTAGAAAAGTCCGACCTGCTTTCGCTCTGATTCAGAGCTTTATCATAGTGAGTTAGAGAGGGAGCTCGTGTCGGCGTCGTCGGTTGCTCGTCTCTGAATGAGGGCGAGCACGCCGCGCGGGCACTAGGCATAGGCAATAACGCGAAGACACAGCTAATGATATCTTCATTTACATACACATACATGCATACATACATACATACATACATACATACATACATACATACATACATACATACATACATACATACATACATACATACATACATACATACATACATACATACATACATACATACATACATACATACATACATACATACATACATACATACATACATACATACATACATACATACACAGTGGCGTACCGATCGGATACAGCGCCTAGGGCAAGGCATCAAAGTTGCGCCCCTTCGTAAGTTAACAAAATGTAAAATAAACAGATACACTAAATGAAACAGCCATAAAGCTTACAACACATTGATATTTATACACATACATACATAGCCTCACGCCTGTATCCCAGAGGGGTAGGCAGAGACCAGGGACTGCCACTTGCCACGATCCTGACAGATCACCTTCGCTTCATCAACGTTCATAAGTCGTTGCATGCACGCACGCTGGTTCCGGGTACTTTTTATCTATCCCTTTGCTAATACACCCCCTATTTGGTCGATGTAAGTCCGTCTGGGACATCCCTTACCAGCCCTTCCACTCACATTCGCAATATATATTTTTTTCGTCAATCTTTCTTCCTTTATCCTCTCCACATGTCCAAACCAACGCAACATTCCTTTCTCGTTCTCCTCCTTCTTGTTTTGTGCTGAATTAGTGTCGGAAACTCCGGATTTAATTGTACATGACGATGTTGTAGGCAATTCCTCAGAAACTGTCGAACATCCAGTTAAACATCAAAGTTACCTCTCAAAGTCAAATCAAGTAGCTTCTTCAAGCTAATCACGAAATTTTCAAAACAAACGAAATGTACACAACTGTGCTACGTTAGTCAAATGAGCAGACTGCTCTGCCTGCCGTGCGTGTGTATGAAGTACGTACTACGCCAACATCTCGCCGCTCCCGCCGCCGTCCCGCTTCACCGCCCCCGCCCGTAGCGCCCAAGAACTTTGCAGACAACGTAAGTATATAGATATCGTTGCCTACAACCTATAAAGGTGGACGTTACATGGAGTTTACACTGTAGGTAGTTGGTTTACTATTTTTTTTTTATAATAATTTGCTGCGTAATGCGCGCCCCCCTTTGAATAGCGCCCAGGGCACGTGCCTTACCTGCCAAACCCTAGTTACGCCACTGTACATACATACACACACACACACACACACACACACACACACACACACACACCCATACATACATACATACATACATACATACATACATACATACATACATACATACATACATACATACATACATACATACATACATACATACATACATACATACATACATACATACATACATACATACATACATACATACATACATACATACATACATACATACATACATACATACATACATAGAATATACGAGGGACACTCAGAAAGTTTTGAGAAACAGAAAAACTAACTTCTATCAAATGAATATTTTTATTAAATCTTTTCAAAGAACTCTCCACCAGCCTCTATACAAAGTTTCATGCGTCTGAACCAATTTTCCAATTTTCAAAACATTTTTTCCAGGCTTCCGCAGACACCTCTTCCACGGCTTTCTCAAACGCTGCTAGCGCGTGTTCCGGCGATGAAAACTGTATCCCTTTGAGCTGATTTTTTATTTTAGGAAATAAAAAGAAGTCACACGGAGCCAAATCAGGACTGTAAGGAGGGTGTCCGAAGACTCTGACCGGTGTGGAGTCCAGGAAGTCCCTCGTTTTGATCGCAGAGTGCGCGGGCGCGTTGTCGTGGTGAAGAAGGACCCCGCGGAGCCCGGTGTTCGGTCGCTTGTTGCTCAATTCAGAAAAAACTTCTGACAGGCATTTTTTGCTATACCATTCAGCGTTGATGCTGCTCTGGTCTCGAAGTGGAATTTAAATTTGGTACCCCGTCAAAGTGAAGAAACTAGCGATCAAAATTTTTCCTGCGCTCCTCGATCGCTTCACTTTCGTAAGCGTTGGTTCATTTTGAAACAGCCAAACTGTCGACTGACGCTTTGTTTCTGGATCATATTGATAAATCCAGGATTCGTCACCTGTCACAATATTGTAAACGCGCCATGACGAACCAGCATCAAATTTTTGTAACATATCACGGCACCAATCCACACGGGCCTGCTTCTGAGCTTCGGTGAGGTTGTGCGGCACCCAGCGGGAAACTATTCTCCTTACGCGAAGGTGCTCGTGCAAAATCTTGTGAACACTTCCTGAACCAATCTGCAGTGTATGCTGAATCTCTTCGTACCTAATTCGTCTGTTTTCTTAAATTATTTTTTTTACTGCCAGCACACTTTCTTCGGTGACAGCCGTCAGAGGACGACTACTCCTTTGTTCATCCCCCAAAGTAAGACGACCGCGTTTGAACTTGCTATACCAGCGGCAGATGGTTGCTTTTGAAAGTCCTTCATCCATAAAAGCAATTCAAAGTCGATCAAATGACTCATCAGGTTTTAAGCCACATTTGAAACCGTAAAAAATCATAGCACGAAAATGTTCTCGATGCAGATCCATTTTTTAATGAGACAAGAAAAATTGAATTGGCTATCAAAAATGCGGAGGGAAATTTGAAAATCGAACAGTAGTATTTTTACTTATAAATCATCGACGTTTTCAAAATAATTACAAGTGTCTTACACATAAAAACACACAAAACTTTCTAAGTGGCCTGGTACCTCGGGCTCTAGAGTAGGCTTCGGTTTTCGCCGAAAGCACATGAGTTTACTTACTACTTCCTGCTCTGTATAAAACTTTTCTTTACTATTTTGAAAAGCTATGTGAAATTAAGTGTCATAATAGTTCCGATATTTCCATTACCCGAATATATCCGATTCTATCCGATAGTAGTATCCGATAGCCGAGGTATATTCTAAAAGCTAACAGACTATACATACTTATATACGAGCCAAACACATAGCCCTCCTTTTGACTACTTGACTACTTGAAAGACTACCTCATGCAGGAAATTAAAATATGAGAAGTTAAGAATATTCTTTATTGTACACACTAGAAACTAATTACAGAGACAACAGTTACAAAAGAAAAGGTACAATTGAATTAACTATTTTCAATCAACTTTCCATTCACACTTAAAACTCACACCGCTCGGTTATTCAGAGCATCTTATTACATAAACTTATATACGTGCCTAAAGCAATGTCATGTGAATAAAATCCAATAGGCCGTAAAACTCTATTTCCGCCGAAGAGCGGTTGTGTTGTGTGTGGCCCGGTGGAACGCAAAAGGCGGAAGTCTCTATTGTATTTATTGATCAGTCTGTGGAGACAGGGGCTTTCATGAAAATAAATAGTTTTGAGGAAGGATGCTTAGAGGCATTACTTGTTTTTTTGATGACCGGCGGCAGCGCAGCACGGAGTGGAACTATGACCTCACTTTCGGGAGAATGTGGGTTCGAATCCTGGTATGTGTTACAAACATGCCAGGATTCTCTTCTCTTACAAATGTCTGTCTATTTAGTACTTTGATGAACGACTTTTGAATTATGTACGTACATTTTGACAAAAAAATCGACTTCTAAACACTACAGCGTTTAAAACAGAGAAATAGGTTAAACGAATATGAATTTTAAATTAGATGAAGTATAGTTTGGAGCCGGTGCCAAGTTACAAGACCAACACAACACAATGTTGGTCTTGTAACATCGTATTAAAAAAAATATTGAGTATGTATTGGAGTTTTCCTAAGTCCGAGTAACATCCGTCTACAGGCCGCGTAAACCGAGTATGAAGACAGAGAGTACTCACCCGAACTTTATGACACCAGTGTAAACAGTCATAAAACGCTTCAAAAATTACTACAATAGAGACAAAGATCTCGTAATGTACTCGTAATATACAATATTCACGTGGAAAGGAAAATGCAGTGAAATGAGTGACTCATTTTAGAAATTCCATTAAATATGTTGACAACGCAAAAGCATTGGAATATGACACCGAACTAAAGCAACCCAAAGAGTTATAGAGCGAGCTATCATAGGTTACAGACTGGTAGACTGGCGTCATCCGTTGCCGGACAAAAGACAATGTAATAGGGGTAAGAATCTCGAGATTAAAGCCGGGAATGGGTAGTACACAATCATGTGTCGAGCGAGGGGCAGGCGGCTCAGAATGGTTTCACGGTTTACTACGACAATTCGATTCGATGTACATTGGAAAGTCGGTAAATTTACAGATTAACAAGTAGGAAGGTTCGGCTACGAAATTTACTTTTTCTTCTTCTTCTTCAGGCTATATTAGTCCACTGCTGGACATAGCTCTCCCCTAATGAGCGCCGTAGCGCAAGGTTGTGCCATCATTACGGGGCAGTGCCCATAATCCCCACGCTAGGCATGCGGGTTGGGGATCGCAGTTAGGTGGAATTGTACTGCAGGGGGCGCTTAAATGTACATCAAATTGTAATTAAAAACTATATTGTAGTTCTATAAAACGCGACCCAAGACGACAAAAGATATGCGCAGTGGATGCGGATGGCAAGGGAACGTGAGAGATGCCGTTAGGGGGAAAAAGTAGTATTCAGTAGTAGGCTAATGAATTTATTTTATTTTTATTTATTTTTCTTGATGGAAACAACTAGGTACTCTGTTTGTAACACACAGGACCGTCTTTAATTGTATTTTTGCTACAAATGAGAAAAACTGATGTCTGTATCACAGGTTGTTACCTAGCATAGACATCAGAGTTGCACTTAGTGTAAGTAAGCTAACTCCTAATCTTAGGACTCTGACTAACAGAATATTTACTATTTTTATTTTTAATGCACTAACCCGTGCGAAGGAACAAATTTAAAATTTATCTGAACAAATTTATCTGGCACGGATAGCCAGAGGTTGCGGTTTTTAAAGAATATTTACTCTCAAGACTTATTTTATTGTTACAAATAAAAATTTTCATTTCATTTCATTTTCATTTCATTTCAATGATGATGAGTGGTATTTCTTAATGATTCCCGATACTCATACATAGTTATAAAATGTAATTACCGTAATTTCCGACGTTTTGGCAGCGTAAGGTAATTACGGTAATTACATTTTACTCAATAAATAACCACGATTTGACCTGTTTAATTCAGGTACATAATTATGGTGATGAGTTTTATGTCACTACATTTCAGTTTCCTGGTCGGCGGCAACGGTAAGGTGTACGAAGGTTCGGGCTGGCGGCGTGTCGGCGCTCACACCTACGGGTACAACCGTAGATCTATTGGCATCTCTTTCATTGGCAACTTTAACAGTGAGTACATCACCAAGCAGGGCAAGTGACCAAAAGATGTCATGTATTGGCTATCGTTAAGCAAAGTCGGAGGCCTTATGGGCAGCTTGATAACTTCTGACAGTAAGGCCTGTCTGTCTTATAATCCCACCAAGCCGGACTTGGCCCCCGTGGAGTATGGCCTAACGAGTCAGAGACCCGTGCCCCAGCAGTGGGGACATACCACCAAGGGTTGGTATCATATATAATATCTGTAATATCTGTACTGCCCTAAAAACATCTTGAAGAGAAAGGAAGGAAGATTTCATTACCAAGTAATATACTGGTAGAAAACGATATAAGTTGATGAGTTTGAATTTTAGTTATAAATAACTTTGTATCTTTTCTGAACTAAGACTTTCGTAAGTACTACACGGATATTAACCTAGCCTAGCCTAGTAAGTTTATCCGGTTAAAATCCAATAACTTTCTATATATTGTGTCAACGAACGATTGTAACTCAACGATGCTACTGTACTAACATACGTAAAATTGATATGACTCAAGTGAGGCGAGGCGGACTGTGGAAAGCGATTGTACAATCGCGGCGACTTTGCCGACGGCGCGTAGGCCGCGCAATTGCGGCGAGATCGCTGCGCAATCGCATCGCTTTCATATTGCTCGCAAATGGCTATTATGATAATTTAAAATGTTTGATCAAATAAAACAATTTTAATAAGTCGAAGTGGTAGGTTTATGGCTTTATGATTTCTAGCAGTTTCGCATAAGCATAATCAAAGATAGACATTTTCAAATTAATTGGTGGGTCTTTATCTGCGAAATGGAAATGGTAAAATTTACAACTGAATAAAGCTATCATTGTTCAAAGGCAAACGTTCAAAAGAAATGAAACAGAACGAATACGAACGGGGGTAAACGAATCGGGTTATTCCACTTATCCCCATTGATGCGAAATTCGCGCGGTCGTGGCTTATACAAAACATACAACATCTGATTACAATTTGTATTTGAGTGGGCAGGCCAAAGCAAGCCATCTTTGTGTCAGTTATTCAGTCGTTTAGTCTGATCGCGATAGTTTTTTTTATTTAGCCTATAAACGGATATTATGGGCTTAATTACCGCGCGTGTCTATCGCGGATTTTCAATTTTAAGCGGAGGTATTTCAATACCTCAGACACTCAGGTTTCCTTCACAATTAGAGAGTGTTACGAGTACTATAAAGAATAAAGAATTTTATTTGTCACTTCAAATACATTTCATTCAGCCAAATCAAATTATGTAAGGAAGTCCAAGATAAATTATAATAAAATTTCACAATAATTAAATACCATGTCAATTAGTTGTGTAACGGAGAGGTCACAATATTAATAAATTATTTTTTGGTCAATAATTCCATTATAATGTAGTAGCATTTTTCATACAATAAAAGTTTTAATTTATGTTTGAATGAGGCTAAGTCCAACTCTCGTTGGTCTCTGGGTAACTTATTGTAAATAACAGGCCCCATGCAAAATATTATACTCTTTTGCATGAGTGCAGTATTGGCTTTACGCATACAGATTTTACTTTCATCCCTTTGCATTCGTTGGCTGACTTGTGAAACACGTCTAAAGATGTCCGGATTAGATTTTACAAATAGGGGAACTTCCAGAATGTACATAGATGGTAGTGTTAGGATTTTATTATCCCTGAAGAAGGGTTTACTATAGTAACTTCACAATGTTACGTAACTTAGAAATCAAAGTCATGTACATGTCGGAATTCGAATCCACGACCTCTAGGTTAAGAAGTGGATGTTTTAAATATAGTTTTAATTATTTTATTTTTTTAAGACTACATTGCCTGTTACCTCGGTCACTCGACTAAAAAACGATAGTACAGAACTTCTAGTAGTACGGTGTATTATATACACCGTACTTTTAGTAGTTCGCCGAACTACTGTACCGGAAAAGTCTTAAGCTGCGTACGGACAACACGACATTGGTACGCGTAGTCGGTTACGCGTGTCTTTACGCGTCTAAACGCGAGCTGAATTGCTCCACGCGAGCCACGCGGGTTAGTCACGGGATTCCGTGCATCCTCGCGCAAATTGTTATTTCGATATTTAAGTTGGGTGCTTTTATACAAAATACGGTGAAATGTGTAAAGTTAATTGAATTAATTGTGTTGTGTTTTCATTACCGAAAATAAAGGAACATTCGAGTTTATCCATTTTGCCGTCCAAATAACGTTAACACGCGGACAGAATTCGACTGCCGGCGACTCGCAAGTGAGTTGGTTCGTGCGGCACGCGTTCTCCAAGAGCGTACGCGTAGTTGCACGTATGGGCATGGCGTTTCAGGACACGTGTAACAGACTACGCGTATCAATGTACGTGCTGTCCGGACACAGCTTTACGAGTCCGGTGACCGAACCAGGCATCGACGTTTCAAGTTACGGAAGTTTCAAGCTCAGTAGTTCAGTTGTATTGGATCACTGAACTACTGACCCTGAGAGTTCGGTTACCGGTTTAAACAACTGAACTATTCAGTCAAAGGAGCAAATCTGTCCGTCCGTCCGTCCGTCCGTCCGTCCGTCCGTCCGTCCGTCCGTCCGTCCGTCCGTCCGTCCGTCCGTCCGTCCGTCCGTCTGTCTGTCTGTCTGTCTGTCTGTCTGTCTGTCTGTCTGTCTGTCTGTCTGTCTGTCTGTCTGTTTGTCTATCAAACCTTAAGGAGATGAATGAAACGTACACGGACGAAGCCTTTCGGCCATCTTCGGTGCCGCATTCGTCTTGTCAGTATTCGTCCGATTTGAACACAGTATGAAATGTTTATCACGCTGTTGCTACAGCGTGAGGTCGTGCCTGCTGGTTGTAACACCCCACCCCGCGTAAAAAAATACTTTAACCCACTTAAGAAGAAAATACGTGCAATAATAATTAACCTGCTAAAAGAAGCTATGATGCAAAACACTCTAATGGCCAACTGTGATCGTCTAGTCTAATGAGAACCCTTCGTTGTGAACGTATTAGTAACCTAAGCTCTTTTAGGATATGAGATTGAGTAACGAGAGTGTGCTAGAGATCCGTTTAAATACATAAGCAGAATTTAAAGGAATGAACAAAAACCAAAGGTTAGCTTCAAGCAAATAAATATAAATGAAAACAGCGATCAAGCGAATGAAATAAGCGAAAGCAAGATATGATTTAGAATAAAATAAATAGATAACAAGTTAAGCTGACATTAAGTTAAAAGAAATAAAACTAAGATGAAATATGTAACTCTTACAAAACTACTTCTAAATAAATAAAATATAAAAGTACTAAATAAACCAAATGTCATACAGCAAACACGTGAGTGTTATAGTATAACGTCCCCTACCAAAAGGCCGGTTAAGACAGACATTATTAGCCAACTAGGTAGATAAGAACGGATTAATATGAAATGAGTACAATACTCGGTTATCTACTAGTTGATAGAGCTAATTATATCTACCCTGGATGGGGTATGGCCACCACTACGTTATACTGTTAATATATACTTATAAATAATAAACTATGACAGACTAGAAATAAGAATAGGTACAGTGATTCATTATCCCGAGTCTATTCCTCAAGTAGACATACATAATTACGCGAGAATTGGCAAAGCGACGTTCACCAGTACAATGCATTGGCAGTCGACGAAAGTGAGAGAGGTAGGTAGGTAACCAAATGCACAAAGTACGTTGGAAAAGACTTCACCGAAGCTTACCAACACTGAAACAATCTGGCCAAACTCACGCAACCATGAAATGCCACTATAGGAAAAATCAATCAACTAAAGAAAATACTAACGATAAAATCTGTACATATTCCCAAAATAAATATAATAACCTAACTACGTATATGCCTTAAGTATCACACACAATTAACGCAGGAATTGGCAAAGAGACGTCCAGCAGTACAATGCATTGGCAGAAGAGTGAGAGAGAGGTAGGTAACCAAATGCACTAAGTACGTTGGAAAAGACTTCATCGAAGCCTACCAACACTGAAACAATCTGGCCAAACCAACGCAACTATGAATGATACCAAAGCACAAGTCATCAGAAGGAAATAAATATAATAAACGCACAATAAGCATAATTAGGTATAAAGTCTTAAGACCCAGGTCATTACACACAATTAACGTAAGAAACGGCAAAGGGATGTTCAGTAGTACAATGCATTGGCAGAAGAGTGTGAGTGAGGTAGGTAGACCAATGCACAAAGTACTTTGGAACAACTTCATCGAAGCTGACCAAACTGAAACATCTCAGCCGAACCCACGCAACCATGAAATAATGCCAAGAATTAAGCCAATATACCTACTACAAAAATAAGCCTTACTATTAAAAAGCCTATAGTGGCTTCTAACTACTCACTAACGTCCCATAACGTCCTTTCATTGCCTATCATAATCCGTAATTTGATAACCCTATATATTGGACACCCTATAACGCGACTATATTCGGACTATGCGTTCCTATATAGTATAATTATAATCTACTAACAAACGTAACATAATATAAACCGTAATTTACCACCCTATATACTGGACACCCTATATTGCGTATATGCCGCCTATGTGTTTACATTCAGTAGTAAGTACCTATAAGATCTATTACAAACGTAACATACCTACATAACTTCGGTCGAGAAAAGTACGCACCTACCTACATAAACGCAAAAGTTGAATGACCCGAAGGTCACGAGTTAGACAGCTATTATATAGGTACAGCATCGCTCTAAACCTATTCCTTAGTTCGATTGAAATGTCACTGTTAGGTTAATACGCACAGAACCTCACACCTAGTGTTATCTAACAATCATTGATATTAAATATTGACAGAAGTTGTAAACAATACGTTTAGTAGGTACCAAATCAGTATTAAAATGCTATAATTTTATAACGGGTTTAGACAGATTAACCTACCTTACCCTAATTGAATCGAGACATTAAACGTAACGCTTTTATCTACCTGATTTAATAGCTTCAATAGGAAACATTGAGGAGACACCAATTCACTTATTTGTCAATTTAAAATGATCCTAACAAACGAATAATGACCGCATATGTGGGGAGCTGGGGAAATACTTACTCTCATCATTCAACTCTGGATACCCTGGAAGAAAAAGGGGAGCCTACCTAACATTCCCAGCCCAGTAAGCTAATGAATTTAACACCAAACAAATTGTTTCAGCAAAGCAAACCCCATTTATATTTAATCGTGTGTATGTGTGAGTGCCTATGGTGTTTCCCTAGTCACAGCTATTACCTATCGCTATCCTCCCTAACTCCGGAAAACCTAACTGTTTCAAGTCATTAAATTCTTTTTAATGCACTAACTCGTGCTAAGGACTGACTTGACGCAGTTACCTTTCAGACTTTCTGGCCGGCCAGAGTGTGTAGCCTAGGGTGTGTATGCGTAAGTGGTTTATGGGATCGGTACCACTTACAGGGTAAGAATATACGGAATATAATACATAGATATGTTATGGGTGCAAAGTGCCAGAGGGCTGGAATCGTCTGTCACGCAGGGAAATAGCAGGGGGAAAATTGCTATACCACAAATGCTAGTGGAAGGAGATCTAACACCACATTCACAAGAAGCATTTTAACCCAATTTTCAAGCTAGACAATTAATATGAAATTATCTCAATTAAGTAATTAATTATGACATGTAATTATATAGGAAAATTGTTTTACAAATAAATTAAATTGGGCACACCTCCGGTGAAGGGATTCTTTAAACCTTTCAACCAAAGCAGACTCAGATTCAGCCGTAGCATAGTAAGCAGAGCTAGATATTGGAATTCCTCATTTAGTCTGTCAAATCAACTGTATAAGGCTACCAAGTGAATTCGCTCTAAATTCACACGTTTGTATGCGGAATTAAATATGATGCAAACCTCTGAAAGCTATGGCGCAGACATGTCATTGATAACCTCGTGTGCCTACATCGAGTCGAGTAGGTATTCGACAAAGGCTAGCCACACGGCCTATCCCTAACATGCCCTTGCCACCGAGTTTTGTTTTGCACACATTTATTTCCCCAAAAACGCTGTACTGTGGAGAAAAAGGGTTAGTTCACAATTTATTTCGCGGAAGCTACACTAATCACAAATGCTGAAAACCATATTTTACGCGGAAACCTTCTAGCTAATTGTACGGAATACTCACCAAAACCGTTCCTAACATTTACACTTTTTACTTTCAAATCTAATTCCCTAGCTCCGAAAGTACCTCTAAACCTGAGACTTCACACCAGGGCTGGTACACTAGGAACGCAATGCCCACAGATGATGCTAGGTCACAAATCCAAAGCCACTTTCCTATTACCGAATTTAAATGCAATCGAAACTCCCCAGTTCTAATAAATTCACACAAAATGGCGAATTTTCCTACGAGCGGAATAGGTGTACGTACTATTAAATTTCCTGGTCCAGAATGCGTGCGCGCCGTTGGCGCCTCGGCCTTTTTATAGCCTCGCGAAACAACCCCGCGCGACCAAAATGGCTCCGCTCCCAATTCCGCTTTGTCTAACCCATCTTGAAATCTAATGACACCCGATTGGCCAGCTGAAATCCACCTCCATCTCGTTTCAGAACTTTAATGTTTTGATATTTTGTAAATTAATTTCCTGTGTCTTAATGTAATACATTATTTATTTTCTATTTATTTATCTCGATATTTCCTGTTTAATTGATTTGTCTACAATAATTTCTTCTTAACAATTTATTCCAACACACCACTGACCTGCGGCACAATGCTTACGGACAACTAACTAACTTCTGTTAATATAAAGGTTTAGCGTAATGTTTGTGTTAAAACATCCTTTCAATTTAGTACAGATTCACCTAGAAATACTCTACTTAGGCTACAATTGCGAATTGAAACGTTATAATCATTTTAGTAGGCGCCGCGGCAACCAGTGGCGCCCAAACCGGAATCGGCTAATCGGAGAACTACAATCCACCAATACAGCAATACTCTAAACTCACACACGCAACCCTGTATGAATACGAGAAGAAGCTGCGTTCAACAATATTTAATTATTAGGGATGCCCTAAATGCTACATTTCAAAAGTGATGAATGATTCAATTCCTTTCCCGAACATTGAATAAATAGCTCTTAGCAGTTCGTGACTAAATATATTACGTGTCATGTTTCATTCCTATTTACGAGTAACAACTTTAGCTATCCCTCTAGCAACAATTATAAATAATTATACCATTCGCAAATATTATGGTATTAAGTTAATATTATTATACTTTGAAATTTTGATTTTATTGAAATAAATAACGTGACAAGACTATCGAAGGCATAGAGCCATGAAAGAAAACCAATAAACAATCAAAATAGAAATTACTACGTTGGACAAATTATGTTAAGAATAATAACTGTTATACAACAGACACATACATTACAACATTAGTCCCATACTGTCCCAAGCGACGTGCATGGTTGTTTTAAAAAAGTTGAACGGAATCGAACCCGCGTACCGTCCGATCTTCGCACTACACCTACCAAATACGTGCGTCACTCGCCTAACTGTAGGTACGTGTCTCGGCAGTCGGCGCCGCCGGTTACTAACGCGGAACGGAATGAGACCATGTGGTTTCTTTTATAGACATTAAGTTTATGATTGATTATCATACGAGATTACGTATAGGTGATCTAGATATAAAAAGGGATATGAAAGGAATCATTCGAGTTCTTTTTCTTTTGTTTAAATCATTCAACCCCAACACTAGCCTAGATAGTTTAATATCCATTCTCAAATGAAACTAGATGTTTTTTTTTTTTAATTGATTAATTATGAGCTTTATTTATTTTGTTTTTTGTGAATAGACCATTTTTTTACAGAGACAATATTACATCGATGTGATTAGTTTCCTTTCACGACAAGACACATTAATAACCTCTGAAAGCAACCGTAAAGAACATTTAGTGATCTCAGTCTCGGCTAGATGGAGCTAGTAGTTATTTTGATTTATTGAGTTTTATTAAATTAATTGTTTAAGTGAATATATTACTTTTACAAAGTCTCTAATATTACATCGGTGCGTTATACATTAGTTTTCTTTCATGACAAGACATATTAAAAGCTTTTTAAAGAAATTGAAAGTAGGATTAAAGAAAGTTTAGTGAACCTATTCTCACCTAGATGGAGTTAGTAGTTATTTGATTGATTATAAGTTTTAGTAATTTTTATTGTTTAAGTGAATATAATACTTTTACCAAGTCTCTGATATTACATCGGTGTGTTATAAATTAGTTTCCCTTCATAACAATATGTATTATCGACATACTACAGAGTTTAAACGTAGCATTAATTATCGTTTTGTGATTCTATTCTCTCCTAGGTAGGGGCTAAATTGAATGTTTTAGAGATTATTCTTATTTATATCTTTAGTATATGGTTTTCTGTCTTCAAATCACTAACATAAAATCGCTGTGAATAACTCAGTATACTTTGATAACCATAACATTACCTCAACACGGAATTTTACCTACTTAACTACTAGGTAAATAAATGCTTATAAAATCTACAAGCGCGTGCAAAAACAAGAAAGATATTGAAATTTGTTCTTATAATCTACTATTTTAATAGTGATAGCAATTAACATTTGATTTGAAAGCAGTTAAAGGGAATCTACTTCCCAGCCGCCGATAGCGCCATCTATCTGTTAGGATGAAATGCCGTGTCACAAGTGATAGGTAGCGGACGAGTTTTTTCCAATCGATAGTCTATTAGTTGTGCGTTCGTCCACTGCAGATGTCGTTGTAACTTATTATTTTATTCCATTATTTATTTAGTCATCCCTAAATTCTTGTTGCACAATTTAATCTAGGTATAACAAACCCTGTTAGAAAACAAAATAATGTCTAGCTATATTTCAGTCTTCGAATAGACTACTACATAAAGAATCCTATTGCATAATTTTGTTTTGTTTAAATGCAAATTGGCCCAGCGGCGACAGACGCCGATCTCCACCGGAAGGCCGCGGGTTCGAACCCAGCCTCACACAGTACTCGAAATGTTTTTCTCTTTTTTTTATGACTAACTGTCGATTAGTACACAAACAACCCTCAACAAAATCCCCAGAAAGCGTCCCCGCTTTGAATCCCATTTGTCGCATTTATTAGATTTATTGTGATGCCTAACTTGAATAAGGACCTTCTAACGACTAAAGTGCCTACCTACCTAATCAATCTCGTTAAATAGTGTTTCCGCGATTTTACTACGTAACCTATCTCGAACCAAACTCGCACAGAACACAATTCAAATTTATATTAACGATCGTGAGCACTTGTATGGACCTTGGTCCGTTACAATCAACCCCCAAAATTTGGATAAGACCTGACGTTATCAAATTTTCAATAAAACATAAGTGACCACGAGAGTATTTTGCTTTAAAAATTACTAATTACCTTCTTGTTTCACTATTTTCTAAATGTGACGGAATGAATGAGTTTTGTTTTTCAACCAGACTCTTCGGATAATTGACTACGTGAACTTTCAATCGACACCGTTTTATTCGGATCGCTTAGCAGCTTTTAACCCAGCCTATCATTTAAGACCTTGATAAAGAGATCCTGGTTGTGAGGCAGGACAGCCCGAAGGCACCGACTACTAACTACCAGATACACTCGCATTAAACTCCAAAGGGGAGGCCTCCCCAAGAGCAAGCGTGCACCGGTAATAGAACCGACTCTTACAATAGCCTCAAATAACAATCAGCTGTGAGATCACTACCGAAAGCTATCAAACAAACGATATTAATCAATTAAAATCCCCAATCGACAACATCTTCGCTTCTGGAGCTTGTGTAGTTGCCGAAACTAGTTCTTAGCTTCTTGTGGAGTCCGGGATACAAATCAATTTAAATTACTTTAAAATGAAAACCAAAAGATGTATTTGTATCCGATTGAGGTGTGTGCTGTATTCAGAAACATAATAAAACAAGTTATCTGCGTTAGACCGATTCACCGAACTCTAGAACTTCCATTCAAGCCCCTCTTTCATTATCTTTCTTTATAAACCAACTAATTCCTTCCTCATCCATTGAATTATACCCAAACATACTCTTACTTGTTTTCATACTGATATATGAAGCCTGAGAATTAAGCGAATCAACTCTTCGCAGACAAATACATTTTTTATTACCGCGGCATAAAATAAACAAATTTATTTAAACAAAGCCCACGACCGCAAATATATGTATTGACAGACGTTATGAGACGCAAGATTTTTTTTTTTTTTTACCTTACACAATACCTTGAATTACCTTGATTACCGTACACAATACCTCAAAATTTCATTACCAGAATACCTTTCAAAACCTTTTTAATTACCTGGGTTTTAAATGTACAGTCAACGACGAAAATTTAATAATCAAATTATAACCCGATTAAATTATTCCGCATTCGGTTTTTACTAACAAAGATATTTGGGTAAACGCAAGTTATAAGAAAATTAATAATAATAGTGCAGTTTAAGAATGTTCGATTATCTACTTTTATCGTTTACTGTACGCGGATTATTAAAACAAAACATGACTGTTTTTTTTTTTAATATTATTTATTTTTTTCTATACGTGGATTTAATTAAAACTGTTTTTATACGGATTTATGCTCGTTTATTACATTTTTACAATTTTCCAACGTTTCGGCACTTTTTCAGGTGCCGTGGTCCCGGATGACTGAGGTGACAGGTGTCTTTTAGAAATCATTAACGGTTAGTTTACTACCCTCGGCAAAAATTACAAAAGTTAATTATGAAGTTACGTTCCAAAATAGACAAACCAATTATTTTTTATATAAAGTCAACAATATTGATTATTAGTAATTGAAGTTAAAATTAAATTTATAAACTAATTACTTTATATGAACTTAAAGATACCGATTATTAATTGAATTTAAATTGATTTTTTATTTATTCTACAGTCACACTTCTAGCAAGGGGGTCTCATGCACTTAAGCACTGGTTCCCATGCTACCGGTATGTTCCAACCACGATCTCTATTAAAATTTGGATGCCGGCGGATCTCTATTGCCTCACGTATCATTCTAGGGAAGAAACGGTCTTCTTTTAGGGAAGACCGTTTCTTCCCTAGAATGATACGTGAGGCAATAGAGATCCGCCGGCATCCAAATTTTAATAGAGATCGTGGTTGGAACATACCGGTAGCATGGGAACCAGTGCTTAAGTGCATGAGACCCCCTTGCTAGAAGTGTGACTGTAGAATAAATAATAAAAAATCAATTTAAATTCAATTAATAATCGGTATCTTTAAGTTCATATAAAGTAATTAGTTTATAAATTTAATTTTAACTTCAATTACTAATAATCAATATTGTTGACTTTATATAAAAAAATAATTGGTTTGTCTATTTTGGAACGTAACTTCATAATTAACTTTTGTAATTTTTGCCGAGGGTAGTAAACTAACCGTTAATGATTTCTAAAAGACACCTGTCACCTCAGTCATCCGGGACCACGGCACCTGAAAAAGTGCCGAAACGTTGGAAAATTGTAAAAATGTAATAAACGAGCATAAATCCGTATAAAAACAGTTTTAATTATGTCTACAGCTCGTGTTAACCTTAGAAAATACTATACGTGGATTACCAAAATCAAACAGTGTTTTTTTTTTATAAAATAATTTATTAAGTAAAATAAGAAATAACGAAATATCCAAATGTTGTTTAAAATATCATATTTTTTTTTGTTAATAGAACAAATCACAGCTCTAAATACCTACTAATAATTAAAATAATGTCTTTATTAACGCAACCGCTGAATTACGAAACCTACCGAATTACGCAAAACTAGATTCTTAATAATACCTACTATAAGAGCAACCCCCCGCCAAGAAAACTTTGTTATTTATATTTCTTTTTACTACAACCCCCCAAATGAAAGAATAGTTTCCGCCAAATGAATATCTTGAAAAAAAAAAAAAAAGATAATTATCAAACCAGCATAAAATAAGTAAACCAAATTAATTAATTTAAAACAAAAGCAAGTTTAAATATTAAACAGACAATATTCATAAGGAAAGTCAATTAAAAATCCTGGGATACTTCTATATTTAGGCAACCCCCATACGAAAATACCCTAGGTTAATAAAATTGGCTGATAAAGCTGATAAAATTAAGCAAAGTTCCTTTTATTAATTTCCTAATAGGTTTATTAGTTTACTAAATTAAAAATATTATTTGCCCTAGCTTCCCAATGAACGTAACTAAGTGTGGCTTAAAATATAGTTTCATACAACCCCCCGAATAAAAAACCGTCGACATACCTATACCTAATTAACAACTGAACCGTGTAACTTTAACAGAATAAAATGTGTCTAACGAACTACAGTTTCTGCTTTAAAATTAAGTAATTTAGTTGGAAGACGCTATGGAACGCTAGTCGAAGTAACATGATTACAAGTAGCAATTAGATTAATCGATCCATACGCGAATAAAATATTTAGTTTCATTCGCGTACGCATCCAAAAATCTTTACGAAAGCATATAAACGGATCTCAATCACACCCCCATCGTCAATCTCAAACCTTTCCATTTCACGAACATCAAATTGTGGCATAAAGCCAACGATAATGAAAAGAAAAAGGAATATTTTGCATCAAATATATAAGCTACTCAATCTTAAACATCATGGTCACGGCAACACCATATTGTAACACCCCACCCCGCGTAAAAAAATACTTTAACCCACTTAAGAAGAAAATACGTGCAATAATAATTAACCTGCTAAAAGAAGCTATGATGCAAAACACTCTAATGGCCAACTGTGATCGTCTAGTCTAATGAGAACCCTTCGTTGTGAACGTATTAGTAACCTAAGCTCTTTTAGGATATGAGATTGAGTAACGAGAGTGTGCTAGAGATCCGTTTAAATACATAAGCAGAATTTAAAGGAATGAACAAAAACCAAAGGTTAGCTTCAAGCAAATAAATATAAATGAAAACAGCGATCAAGCGAATGAAATAAGCGAAAGCAAGATATGATTTAGAATAAAATAAATAGATAACAAGTTAAGCTGACATTAAGTTAAAAGAAATAAAACTAAGATGAAATATGTAACTCTTACAAAACTACTTCTAAATAAATAAAATATAAAAGTACTAAATAAACCAAATGTCATACAGCAAACACGTGAGTGTTATAGTATAACGTCCCCTACCAAAAGGCCGGTTAAGACAGACATTATTAGCCAACTAGGTAGATAAGAACGGATTAATATGAAATGAGTACAATACTCGGTTATCTACTAGTTGATAGAGCTAATTATATCTACCCTGGATGGGGTATGGCCACCACTACGTTATACTGTTAATATATACTTATAAATAATAAACTATGACAGACTAGAAATAAGAATAGGTACAGTGATTCATTATCCCGAGTCTATTCCTCAAGTAGACATACATAATTACGCGAGAATTGGCAAAGCGACGTTCACCAGTACAATGCATTGGCAGTCGACGAAAGTGAGAGAGGTAGGTAGGTAACCAAATGCACAAAGTACGTTGGAAAAGACTTCACCGAAGCTTACCAACACTGAAACAATCTGGCCAAACTCACGCAACCATGAAATGCCACTATAGGAAAAATCAATCAACTAAAGAAAATACTAACGATAAAATCTGTACATATTCCCAAAATAAATATAATAACCTAACTACGTATATGCCTTAAGTATCACACACAATTAACGCAGGAATTGGCAAAGAGACGTCCAGCAGTACAATGCATTGGCAGAAGAGTGAGAGAGAGGTAGGTAACCAAATGCACTAAGTACGTTGGAAAAGACTTCATCGAAGCCTACCAACACTGAAACAATCTGGCCAAACCAACGCAACTATGAATGATACCAAAGCACAAGTCATCAGAAGGAAATAAATATAATAAACGCACAATAAGCATAATTAGGTATAAAGTCTTAAGACCCAGGTCATTACACACAATTAACGTAAGAAACGGCAAAGGGATGTTCAGTAGTACAATGCATTGGCAGAAGAGTGTGAGTGAGGTAGGTAGACCAATGCACAAAGTACTTTGGAACAACTTCATCGAAGCTGACCAAACTGAAACATCTCAGCCGAACCCACGCAACCATGAAATAATGCCAAGAATTAAGCCAATATACCTACTACAAAAATAAGCCTTACTATTAAAAAGCCTATAGTGGCTTCTAACTACTCACTAACGTCCCATAACGTCCTTTCATTGCCTATCATAATCCGTAATTTGATAACCCTATATATTGGACACCCTATAACGCGACTATATTCGGACTATGCGTTCCTATATAGTATAATTATAATCTACTAACAAACGTAACATAATATAAACCGTAATTTACCACCCTATATACTGGACACCCTATATTGCGTATATGCCGCCTATGTGTTTACATTCAGTAGTAAGTACCTATAAGATCTATTACAAACGTAACATACCTACATAACTTCGGTCGAGAAAAGTACGCACCTACCTACATAAACGCAAAAGTTGAATGACCCGAAGGTCACGAGTTAGACAGCTATTATATAGGTACCGCATCGCTCTAAACCTATTCCTTAGTTCGATTGAAATGTCACTGTTAGGTTAATACGCACAGAACCTCACACCTAGTGTTATCTAACAATCATTGATATTAAATATTGACAGAAGTTGTAAACAATACGTTTAGTAGGTACCAAATCAGTATTAAAATGCTATAATTTTATAACGGGTTTAGACAGATTAACCTACCTTACCCTAATTGAATCGAGACATTAAACGTAACGCTTTTATCTACCTGATTTAATAGCTTCAATAGGAAACATTGAGGAGACACCAATTCACTTATTTGTCAATTTAAAATGATCCTAACAAACGAATAATGACCGCATATGTGGGGAGCTGGGGAAATACTTACTCTCATCATTCAACTCTGGATACCCTGGAAGAAAAAGGGGAGCCTACCTAACATTCCCAGCCCAGTAAGCTAATGAATTTAACACCAAACAAATTGTTTCAGCAAAGCAAACCCCATTTATATTTAATCGTGTGTATGTGTGAGTGCCTATGGTGTTTCCCTAGTCACAGCTATTACCTATCGCTATCCTCCCTAACTCCGGAAAACCTAACTGTTTCAAGTCATTAAATTCTTTTTAATGCACTAACTCGTGCTAAGGACTGACTTGACGCAGTTACCTTTCAGACTTTCTGGCCGGCCAGAGTGTGTAGCCTAGGGTGTGTATGCGTAAGTGGTTTATGGGATCGGTACCACTTACAGGGTAAGAATATACGGAATATAATACATAGATATGTTATGGGTGCAAAGTGCCAGAGGGCTGGAATCGTCTGTCACGCAGGGAAATAGCAGGGGGAAAATTGCTATACCACAAATGCTAGTGGAAGGAGATCTAACACCACATTCACAAGAAGCATTTTAACCCAATTTTCAAGCTAGACAATTAATATGAAATTATCTCAATTAAGTAATTAATTATGACATGTAATTATATAGGAAAATTGTTTTACAAATAAATTAAATTGGGCACACCTCCGGTGAAGGGATTCTTTAAACCTTTCAACCAAAGCAGACTCAGATTCAGCCGTAGCATAGTAAGCAGAGCTAGATATTGGAATTCCTCATTTAGTCTGTCAAATCAACTGTATAAGGCTACCAAGTGAATTCGCTCTAAATTCACACGTTTGTATGCGGAATTAAATATGATGCAAACCTCTGAAAGCTATGGCGCAGACATGTCATTGATAACCTCGTGTGCCTACATCGAGTCGAGTAGGTATTCGACAAAGGCTAGCCACACGGCCTATCCCTAACATGCCCTTGCCACCGAGAGTTTTGTTTTGCACACATTTATTTCCCCAAAAACGCTGTACTGTGGAGAAAAAGGGTTAGTTCACAATTTATTTCGCGGAAGCTACACTAATCACAAATGCTGAAAACCATATTTTACGCGGAAACCTTCTAGCTAATTGTACGGAATACTCACCAAAACCGTTCCTAACATTTACACTTTTTACTTTCAAATCTAATTCCCTAGCTCCGAAAGTACCTCTAAACCTGAGACTTCACACCAGGGCTGGTACACTAGGAACGCAATGCCCACAGATGATGCTAGGTCACAAATCCAAAGCCACTTTCCTATTACCGAATTTAAATGCAATCGAAACTCCCCAGTTCTAATAAATTCACACAAAATGGCGAATTTTCCTACGAGCGGAATAGGTGTACGTACTATTAAATTTCCTGGTCCAGAATGCGTGCGCGCCGTTGGCGCCTCGGCCTTTTTATAGCCTCGCGAAACAACCCCGCGCGTCCAAAATGGCTCCGCTCCCAATTCCGCTTTGTCTAACCCATCTTGAAATCTAATGACACCCGATTGGCCAGCTGAAATCCACCTCCATCTCGTTTCAGAACTTTAATGTTTTGATATTTTGTAAATTAATTTCCTGTGTCTTAATGTAATACATTATTTATTTTCTATTTATTTATCTCGATATTTCCTGTTTAATTGATTTGTCTACAATAATTTCTTCTTAACAATTTATTCCAACACACCACTGACCTGCGGCACAATGCTTACGGACAACTAACTAACTTCTGTTAATATAAAGGTTTAGCGTAATGTTTGTGTTAAAACATCCTTTCAATTTAGTACAGATTCACCTAGAAATACTCTACTTAGGCTACAATTGCGAATTGAAACGTTATAATCATTTTAGTAGGCGCCGCGGCAACCAGTGGCGCCCAAACCGGAATCGGCTAATCGGAGAACTACAATCCACCAATACAGCAATACTCTAAACTCACACACGCAACCCTGTATGAATACGAGAAGAAGCTGCGTTCAACAATATTTAATTATTAGGGATGCCCTAAATGCTACATTTCAAAAGTGATGAATGATTCAATTCCTTTCCCGAACATTGAATAAATAGCTCTTAGCAGTTCGTGACTAAATATATTACGTGTCATGTTTCATTCCTATTTACGAGTAACAACTTTAGCTATCCCTCTAGCAACAATTATAAATAATTATACCATTCGCAAATATTATGGTATTAAGTTAATATTATTATACTTTGAAATTTTGATTTTATTGAAATAAATAACGTGACAAGACTATCGAAGGCATAGAGCCATGAAAGAAAACCAATAAACAATCAAAATAGAAATTACTACGTTGGACAAATTATGTTAAGAATAATAACTGTTATACAACAGACACATACATTACAACATTAGTCCCATACTGTCCCAAGCGACGTGCATGGTTGTTTTAAAAAAGTTGAACGGAATCGAACCCGCGTACCGTCCGATCTTCGCACTACACCTACCAAATACGTGCGTCACTCGCCTAACTGTAGGTACGTGTCTCGGCAGTCGGCGCCGCCGGTTACTAACGCGGAACGGAATGAGACCATGTGGTTTCTTTTATAGACATTAAGTTTATGATTGATTATCATACGAGATTACGTATAGGTGATCTAGATATAAAAAGGGATATGAAAGGAATCATTCGAGTTCTTTTTCTTTTGTTTAAATCATTCAACCCCAACACTAGCCTAGATAGTTTAATATCCATTCTCAAATGAAACTAGATGTTTTTTTTTTTAATTGATTAATTATGAGCTTTATTTATTTTGTTTTTTGTGAATAGACCATTTTTTTACAGAGACAATATTACATCGATGTGATTAGTTTCCTTTCACGACAAGACACATTAATAACCTCTGAAAGCAACCGTAAAGAACATTTAGTGATCTCAGTCTCGGCTAGATGGAGCTAGTAGTTATTTTGATTTATTGAGTTTTATTAAATTAATTGTTTAAGTGAATATATTACTTTTACAAAGTCTCTAATATTACATCGGTGCGTTATACATTAGTTTTCTTTCATGACAAGACATATTAAAAGCTTTTTAAAGAAATTGAAAGTAGGATTAAAGAAAGTTTAGTGAACCTATTCTCACCTAGATGGAGTTAGTAGTTATTTGATTGATTATAAGTTTTAGTAATTTTTATTGTTTAAGTGAATATAATACTTTTACCAAGTCTCTGATATTACATCGGTGTGTTATAAATTAGTTTCCCTTCATAACAATATGTATTATCGACATACTACAGAGTTTAAACGTAGCATTAATTATCGTTTTGTGATTCTATTCTCTCCTAGGTAGGGGCTAAATTGAATGTTTTAGAGATTATTCTTATTTATATCTTTAGTATATGGTTTTCTGTCTTCAAATCACTAACATAAAATCGCTGTGAATAACTCAGTATACTTTGATAACCATAACATTACCTCAACACGGAATTTTACCTACTTAACTACTAGGTAAATAAATGCTTATAAAATCTACAAGCGCGTGCAAAAACAAGAAAGATATTGAAATTTGTTCTTATAATCTACTATTTTAATAGTGATAGCAATTAACATTTGATTTGAAAGCAGTTAAAGGGAATCTACTTCCCAGCCGCCGATAGCGCCATCTATCTGTTAGGATGAAATGCCGTGTCACAAGTGATAGGTAGCGGACGAGTTTTTTTCAATCGATAGTCTATTAGTTGTGCGTTCGTCCACTGCAGATGTCGTTGTAACTTATTATTTTATTCCATTATTTATTTAGTCATCCCTAAATTCTTGTTGCACAATTTAATCTAGGTATAACAAACCCTGTTAGAAAACAAAATAATGTCTAGCTATATTTCAGTCTTCGAATAGACTACTACATAAAGAATCCTATTGCATAATTTTGTTTTGTTTAAATGCAAATTGGCCCAGCGGCGACAGACGCCGATCTCCACCGGAAGGCCGCGGGTTCGAACCCAGCCTCACACAGTACTCGAAATGTTTTTCTCTTTTTTTTATGACTAACTGTCGATTAGTACACAAACAACCCTCAACAAAATCCCCAGAAAGCGTCCCCGCTTTGAATCCCATTTGTCGCATTTATTAGATTTATTGTGATGCCTAACTTGAATAAGGACCTTCTAACGACTAAAGTGCCTACCTACCTAATCAATCTCGTTAAATAGTGTTTCCGCGATTTTACTACGTAACCTATCTCGAACCAAACTCGCACAGAACACAATTCAAATTTATATTAACGATCGTGAGCACTTGTATGGACCTTGGTCCGTTACATGGTGAATAATCCAATTTTCCCATTACTGAAAGGAATATAATCGCTCCAAGCTGAATTCTCGCAGACATACTTTACGAAAAATAATTCGTCTTTGAACGGAAAAACCAAAGAGAACTCGAGTGAAAAGTTGAGCTCTTGCCTGATTGTATTTGCAAAATTAGTCATGCGATACAAAGAAATGAAAAGGCAACTGAAATTATTTTCTAAGTTCGCTCTCAGTTTTCGATCAAAATAAAAATGCTCCAATTTTTTATTGTAAAGTTTTTTATAACGTAGATGAGTTAACCACATAACAAGGTGTAGCAGAATCTAAGGATAAATAATCGGTCAGTACAAACAGCTTTAATAATGATGTCTACTCACGTTATTCAATTTTTTTTGACATTAATGGATTCCCGCAAAAATCTAAGGAAGCGAAATTCTCAAATTTTTAATTGTGTTTTTGAATAAAACATGACAAATAGTAAGATCCGCTTACGTGACTCTTTGTTTTGTAGGGTTCCACGGTCAACAAGAAACCCATACACTCCTGTTCGTGGCAATGTCATGTGACTGATCGAACCCAAGCCTTAGGCATAGGGCAAGCAAGAGGGTAGTATGTAGGGAGTCTTCAAATATATTTTTTAGTATTTATATGTACCTAGCATATAAGAAAACTTTAATTTGTAAAACCGAGAACATCTGCCAACAAACCATTATGCAGTTTCGCAGAAACCTACTTCTTCTGTATTTTTTGTATATTAATTGAATAAACATCTTCAATCAATCAAACAACCAATAGACGATCGAACTTGGTACGGGGCGGACAGCGGATTCGGTACGCTCCATACCATATCCGTTCGTCTGGAAAGTTGTATGCCGAACATAAGTAGTACTATTTGGTGTTCGCTCGGTCCCATAGTGTTTTAATAGTGTAAGGGTACCTTGTTGATCACGGAACCCTACAAAACAATGAGGGAGGTAAGTGGATCTTACATTTTGCCATGCCGACTAGCAACCAGTAACAGCCAATAAGGTATTGATAAACTATAAAAAATTAGGTAACTTTGTACGTTACGATTAAATTTGCATTATACGATGGCGAATGAAAAAGAAAACAATGCCTTTTCTTGAAGGAGACAAAATACTAATAACATTTCAGATGACACCCTGGATCCCAATTTATGATTGCTCCACATTTATTAATACACATTTTTTTACAAGATTCAGCAACACATTTTATATTGTGCGAGCGAGATAGCATGACAGACCTAACAGCAGCCTCCAACAAGACAGAACATGAAATTCTGATTGTTTTCAGACGACACACCGGATCCCAAAGCGATCGAGGCGGCGCAAGCGCTGATTCGCTGCGGGGTGACGAATCATCACCTACGACACAACTACAGGCTGGTTGCGCACAGGCAGCTCGTGGCCATAGAGAGTCCCGGCAGGAAGCTCTACAACCTCATGAGGCGGTGGGACCACTGGGTTGAAAACGTCAACGAAATTAAGAGAGGACACTAAGAAGTCAACACGAGTGAACGGTGGCAATTTTTTTTCTTGGAATTCTATTCTAAGGATTCTCGTTTCTGTTGGATGAAATCTAATAGCCTTAATAAAAACATGATTCCATAAATCACTCTTACAGGTGTTTTATTTAATCTGCGGTTACGTATTTTCCTTGTAAAATCCCCACCACATACTACTTTAGTGTACGTTTGTGGAGCGTTTTCAGGAATTATGTTTTTATTAATAAGGGAAAACCCTTATTAATAAAAACATAATTCTTGATAACGCTAAATCACGCCTAGAAAGCAAGCTAGAAAGGCATGATTTACATGACTATGGCATAATGTTCCCCTAAAATGAATGTGGTTCCTCGTACATTGGTCAAACGAAGCGTACCATAGCTGAGCGGGTGAAGGAACATATCGCTGATGTGAAACATAAGCGCTCTGGTAGATCTGCAGTCAGCGAGCATACACTTAGCGGTACCAACCACTTTATACATTTCGATAAAGTTAAAGTTCTAGCCCGAGAAGACCGTTTCTTCCCTAGAATGATACGTGAGGCAATAGAGATCCGCCGGCATCCAAATTTTAATAGAGATCGTGGTTGGAACATACCGGTAGCATGGGAACCAGTGCTTAAGTGCATGAGACCCCCTTGCTAGAAGTGTGACTGTAGAATAAATAATAAAAAATCAATTTAAATTCAATTAATAATCGGTATCTTTAAGTTCATATAAAGTAATTAGTTTATAAATTTAATTTTAACTTCAATTACTAATAATCAATATTGTTGACTTTATATAAAAAATAATTGGTTTGTCTATTTTGGAACGTAACTTCATAATTAACTTTTGTAATTTTTGCCGAGGGTAGTAAACTAACCGTTAATGATTTCTAAAAGACACCTGTCACCTCAGTCATCCGGGACCACGGCACCTGAAAAAGTGCCGAAACGTTGGAAAATTGTAAAAATGTAATAAACGAGCATAAATCCGTATAAAAACAGTTTTAATTATCCCCTAAAATGTTTTGGCATAAGAATATCTATCGCTATCAACCCTTTTATGTCCCCACTGCTGGGGCACTGGTCTCTTCCTGCATCGCAGGAAGGTTAGGTCATACTCCACCATGGTGGCCAAGCCTGGGTTGGTGGAGGATTGTAAGACACTGGCGGGCCTTACTGTCAGAAGTTATCAAGCCGCCCATAAGGCCTCTGACATGGCTTTACGTCTGCCATTACATGACAGCCGGCACCAACGGTTTAACGTGCCTGCGAAGCACGGAAGCGCTCGGAAAACTGCCACTAGCGGTAGTCACGGGACGGTTACTCATCCTGCACCTGACCGCGCCTGTTGTTGCTTAACTCAAGTGATTGATTCCAATCACTCGGTTTGCTAGGCAAGAATATCTACTTTCTATTATATTTCCATTTAAACTGAATTTAGAATTGCAATAAAATCTCGTGTGGTCTCTTTGACACATTATGATGCTTACTTTATTTTATGAAGAGACACATTATTTATTTATTTTGTATATACATCACACTACCATTACAGGCTTGCCTAATTCGATAGTGCAGGAACATTAACTCACAATTAGTTGCCTATATTATGAAGGAAATACTCGTAATTACTTACCTACAGCAGCAAGGCAAAGAGGTGAATATTCAACGTCTTCTTCTTCGTCGTTCCCTCATGACTGAGGATTGCGATCACGGGTCGCTCGTTTCCACAGCGAACGGTTTCCGGCCATATGGACCGCCTGGTCCATGCTGCCACCGGCTGCCGCTTTTATGACGTCCCACCATATATTCAACTAGGCAATGGTATTTTTTGAGTTCTATTCACTACTAGTCGATTCTTTAATTTTTTTTCGCTCCGTAAGAACCATCCTCGTTCTTCAAGGAATATTCAAACACAATAATTAGCGAACTCGGTTCAGCTGCTCTCGAGATTTGCGCTTACCAACAAGCAACAACACATTCAGCGATTCATTTTATATTATAGATTTACCAGGCATTAGTACTAGTTTCCATCATAAACTAAGTCTTATCACTTTGACATAAAGTCCAAAACTAATGAAAACTTTGTATTGGCTTTGCCCGTTAAAGGGGTACTTGAAAGATTGATAATCCGTTTTCGCCAGTCCCATCTATAAAACTACACCAAAATTTATAGTGAGTAACATGACAAAGGCCGTATGTTTGCCGCATTGATTTATTGGGTATTGGTAAGACTTTGGCTGTGAATTCGGTGAATTAATTTATTTGCTCTTATAACGGAACCACGAACGTAGTTGTTGATGACGACGTTGACAATAATTGACCTTATCCTAATTAATGCGTAACACATGTGTCTATGCTAATCTCGAGGACAACCCCTTTGTACGATTATAATAGAACTTAACGTACAAAATTCGGATCTACAAGTAAGTTTGATTAAACGTAATCTTTACTTATGTGAGTTAAACTGTTAGCATTGCAGTTTTTTCATGTACATGCGGCAGTAGGTCAGCATCTACGTTTTTGTTGTAATTTTACAGTTAATGTAATTGATTGCACTGCAGATAATGCTAAGGTCGATGTGCTGCCGACTATACTTCGGTTACTCGGTTAAAAACTTTTTATTTAAAAACTTTTGGTGAACTCTTCCTTCCTATTTAGGTAAGTTAACTTAATAAACAATTTATCGAAATATTATTTAATCGATTTATTTATCAAGCAGTCCTCCCCATATTACCACAGTATCTTAGAACGGACTTTCATAGCCTCGTTGTTTTATTTTAATAATTTAAATAATAAACGAGATATTGTTTCTAATGACCATGATATTAAAATTCGTCTCAAAATACTTACAATGAGAGATTGCCTCTGAAATATAAATAGACCTAAGAGCATCTTTTCCAGTCTGTGACAGAGACGAATGAAGGCTTTGAAAACCGTGGAAGTTTTCCTGCAACCAAAAAACATTCGTATTCATCTATTTTTTGAGAATACATGCATCATGCAGAAATATATTGAACTAATGAGTGGGTGAAATAGCCGTCAAGGGACGTTTCAGGCGGGCGTAATTCGCATAATTTGGGGATGTATTACAAAGGATAAGATAAAAAGTACGCGACACTGCCGCGCGTGCATGCAAAGACTAATGAATTTTGATGTAGCGAAAGAGTTTCGTTTTAAATGTCAAAAGTGGCCGTGGCAACTTTCCAGTACATTAGGTGTCAAGTTGTGACATTTTTTTGCCACAAAACGCGTGACTCGGGCCTTTATAGTACCCATGCTAATCTCGACGACGCGAGTTCGTTTACCAGCGTCGAGAGCGGTCGCATCGCGCGTCCCTCTCCGCTGTCGGCCACTCGCTCGCGTGCACAGTGCGCCCGTGCATTGCCGGCGAGTTTTGCGTACTGTATTCTAATACACTCTTCCCTCTTTTTCAGAGTTCGAGTGCTCCGTCCTGCCGGATTGCTCAAGTAAGTGCCTAGGTTCTATACTAGGTATTACTCCCCGTTTTGCTTGTTTTGTTTTTTTCTATTTTCTTGTAACGTAAATTGCTAGGCATTACGTCTAAACTCACGTTATCTCCCGCTCCCCTGCCACTGGCAGGGGAGCTGTTAGCCCCGTCCGCCACTATGGCTACCTCATGGAGCCACTCATGGCTCATCGAGTTTATTTCGTCCCGTGGCCTCGCCCACGATGTGGACGTTTTTATATCTCAGAAAGTAGGGCACGCTATCCCTATAGCGATCCCCGACTCCCCCGACTCCCCCGCCCCCGCTGCCATCTCTGACTCTCCTGAGTCCCCCCCTGCCCCCACCGTTATCCCGGCCTCTCCCGTGATCCTCCCCTCCCCGTCCCCGATGGATACCGAGTCCATCTCGGGCTCCGCCACGTCCCGCACTAGGAAGCGATCCATCTCGCGTTCCGAGCGGCCCGGGAGCTCCTGCTCCTCCCCCTCCTCCTCCTCGGAGGTGAACACCGTCACCGGTGACTTCACCACCGTCACGTCCAGGAAGAAGAGGCAGCGCAAGCTAGCCTCTTCGAAGAGGACTCCCCCCACCCCCGCGGCTCCCGCCGCCCCATCCCCCGCGGCTCCCGCCGCCCCCTCCCCCGCGGTCTCCGCGCCCCCCTCCTCCACGGATACTATACGTCCGCTAATGTCAATTGACATTCCCGCCCCACCGAAGCCGTTCTCACGGTCCTCCCCCCAGCCTTCGAAGGCCAAATCCCCTCCTCCCGTGTACCTACGGGACAAGTCCGCATGGACTAAGGTCGGGCAGTTATGTAAGGACAATAATGTCCACTACCTCAGGGCGCGGAACAACGCCGATAACATAGTTATCGAGACCGCGACTACCGACCACTTCAGGAGCCTGACTAGGCTCCTCACTCTCCACAAGGTCCCATATCACACCTATGCGCTCCCCGAGGAGCGCAAGGTGCGGGCCGTGCTCCGAGGCGTTCCCATGGAACTTTCCAAGGACGCCATTAAGGACGACCTTGTCTCACAAGGTCATCCCGTCGAGGCGGTGCATCCCATGCACAGCAGCCGCGGGAAGTCCTTCCCCCTTGTCTTGGTGATACTCACCAATTCCCCCCAAGCCCGCTCCATCTTCTCGGGAGTCCCCACAGTTTGTGGGCTCTCGAACATCAAAGTTGAAAAGCCCCATAGGCGGGGCCACCCCGGCCAATGCCACCGCTGCCAGCTCTATGGCCACGCGGCGGCAAACTGCTCCGCTCCTCCCAGATGCGTGAAGTGCCTAGAGCCTCACGCCACCGGGGAGTGCTTGCGCACTCGCGACTCGGAAGTCCCTCCGGCTTGCGTACTGTGCAACCAGTCCGGCCATACGGCCAATTACCGGGGGTGCCCGCGTGCCCCCCGCCCCTCCGCCCCTAAGGCTCCCAAGGCCCCAAAGGCCCCCCTCTCCCAGAGGAAATCAGTGCCGGCACTGAACACTCCCGCCTTCCCGCCCCTGGGCCGCTCCAGTGCGAAACCCACCCCTCCTCCAACCCCAGCATGGGGCCCCCGCCCTATCCCTCCTCCCTCCACAGCAAGGCCCGTAGCGGCCACTCAGGCTTGTCCCCCCTCTGCCCCAATCAGGTCTCAGACAGCTGACGACCTTAGAGTCATCAGTGATGCCATTCAAAATATTGATTTGGCGGAGATTTCCGTATTGGCGCACAAGCTGCGCACCGCGACCTCCCCCGGCGCGCGTCTTGCCGCCCTTGCCGAGCATAGTTATATGCTCTCTCGTCTTGCTTAGTTAGTTAGTTTATAGCTAAACTAACTAATGCCGGTCCCTCAGGTCACTCCCCCACCCCCGCGCGTCAGCACGGGCCGACTCAAGCCTAAGGGCGTCTCGCTTATTTCGTACAACGCTCGCGGTCTCCGCAGCAATGTACACGAACTCAGGGAATTCGTTAAAGTCAACGAAGTGGACCTGCTCCTAGTGCAGGAAACTTGGCTCAAGCCCCGTACTCGGGTACTGAGGATTCCCAAGTTTACTCTCGTAAGAAATGACAGAGCCGACGGCCGTCAAGGCGGCGGCACTGCCATTTATTACAAGAGTTCCCTTCACTGCTCCCATGTCCCCACTCCGGCTCTCTCCAACATGGAAGCCACTGTCTGCAGACTAGGTATGACGGGACATCCGTCCTTAGTAATAGCTTCAATTTATATTCCCAGCGGAACACTACCCTTACGGAGTGATTTCGAAGCCATCCTCGCTCTAGGCCCCCATACCGTGATGTTCGGGGATTTCAACTCGAAACACACGGATTGGACCTGCCTACAGACGAACTCTGGTGGCATTGCCCTTCTCGGTCTAACCGAATCGTTGGAATTAGACGTCCTATGTCCGTTTTCTCCAACTCACTACCCTGACAACCCAGCGCACTCCCCCGACGTGCTAGATTTCGCCCTTTTAAAGGGCGTCAGCCTCAACCTCAGGTCGATCGAGCCTCTCGACGACCTAGGTTCCGACCACCGACCGGTCTCGCTCCAGCTAGGTCCCCCGACTCACTCCACACTCTCTGTTAAGACTATCACTAACTGGGACGGTGTTAAAGCCTCCCTAGTCACCGTTGCTGAAGCCCCCGATTCGCCGCTTGTGCTTACACCCGGCTGTCTTGACAGCACGGATAAAATAGATAGCGCCGTAGACTCCCTCACGCATGTGATCCAAACAGCCATCCGTGACAACGAACACCAAGTCCCGGTCCATGACCGTAAGCTCCCTCTCGACGTCAGAAATCTGATAAGGGCCAAAAGAGCCGCCCTTCGAAGGGCCTCGCTCTACCCAACTCCTGCCTACAGGAAACGTGCAAACGTCCTCCAACGGCAAGTCCGGTCGCGGCTCTCCGAATTGAGCAACTCCAATTGGGGTGACCTCATGGAGACCATCTCCCCCTCCCACGTAGCATACTATAAAGTAGCTAGGGCCCTTCGGGTTGACGCGATCACCCACACCCCTCCCTTGATGCGTCCCGATGGCACTACCGCCTTCGAGGACGACGAAAAGGCCGAATGCTTCGCTGACAGCATTGAGGCTCAATGCTCTCCCAGCGTCCAGCATAGAGACCCAGTTCACATAGGCAAGGTTGAGGAGGAGGTCCGTAAAAAGACCTCCCTCCCCTTAACCGACGACCCTATCGCGGTATCCACTGACGAAATTCAGCTTTTTATCAAAAGACTGAAACGTAAAAAGGCCCCAGGAGCGGACGGTATTGCCAACCTAGCGCTCAAAAACTTCCCCGGCCAGGTGCTCACCCTCCTTGCCATTCTCTTCAATGCCTGCTTTGACCTCTGTCACTTTCCATCCGCATGGAAAGAGGCGACAGTCATAGGCATTCCCAAGCCCGGGAAGCCCCTCAACGTCCCATCTAGCCACCGCCCCATCAGCCTTCTTAAGGCCATGGGCAAGCTCTTCGAACGAGTTATTCTCACTCGTATGAGAAACCACCTCTTCCCGTCAGAGGGACCCCCTCTCATCATCCATCACCAATTTGGCTTTCGAGCTAGGCACTCTTGCCCTCAACAAGTCCACCGCATAGTAGAGTATATCTTGAGTGGTTTCTTCCCTAGGCGCGAAAAGACGGTAGCCGTCTTCTTCGATGTCGCCAAGGCCTTTGACAAGGTCTGGCACGCAGGGCTCGTGTACAAATTGTACGAACTGGGTCTCCCCGACCGACTTGTCCGCGTCATATATAGCTTTTTGAAGGATCGGTCCTTCCGTTTTAGACACGAGGGGGTACTCTCGTCCCCCCGTCCGCTCAGAGCCGGGGTCCCGCAAGGCTCCGTGCTCTCCCCCCTCCTGTACATTTCGTACACAAATGACATTCCCATTCCCGGCGATGGGGTCCAATTGTCACTTTTTGCCGACGACACCGCACTCTACTGCAAGAGTCGGCAGATGTCGTGTATCCTCCGCAAACTCCAACCCGCGGTCGATAAGCTAGGAGCCTGGTTCAGACTATGGCGCATCGAGGTCAACCCGGAGAAAAGCACGGCTGTGCGTTTTGAACACAAGCGTGGACGGTTTCTCGGCGAGGACCCCCCCATTCGCATGTTAGGGACCCCAGTCCCCTGGCAAAAATCCGCCAAGTACCTAGGTGTCATTTTAGATAGGAACCTGACTTTCGTCCCACACATCCGGAAGGTGACCCGGACAGCCCGATTTTACCTAGGCCGCCTATCATCCATGATAGGCCGGCACAGTAGGATGTCAGCTAGGAACAAGCGAACGCTCTATAAGGTTTGCATTCGTCCCGTGATGACTTACGCGGCACCCGTCTTCGCTCACGCGTCCCCCTCAGCCCTGTACGGACTGCAGAGGGTACAGAACATTTTTATTCGTAGGGCACTGAACGCTCACTGGTGCGTCAGGAACGCAGACCTACATCGGGACATGGAAATCCCAACCATGCAGCAATTTATTAGGTCCCTCTCAGAGACGTTCTTCAGCACTGCTGAAGAACATCCCAACCCCCTGATCCGCGAAGCAGCGGCTTACTCTCCGCCCACGACGGACCCACGTTACCTGGTGCGCAGGCCCAGGAACGTACTCGTTGACCCGCCCGACAAATTGTCGTCTGACCTGAACCACCTCTTAGAGGCTCGGTCTCAGTCAGACGCGCCCCCCTCCTCTGCCAGTGTCCCCCCTAGGGGGGGCACTGCTCTTTCATAGCAGTTTTGTAATATAAACTCTTCTAAGCGGACGCTCCGCTAGGGAGCTCCGCTGTGCGCCCTCCTCGGCCTCGAGGGGGGTCGCTCCCGATGTGGGTTTAGGGGTCTCTAGGACCAAAACCAGTCCCAAGGTGGTGTTTAGTGGGTAGGCGCACTTCTTGTGAGTCCCACATTGGCAGCACGGCCGGGTCCGTGCTGTTATGCATGAGCATTCACCACCTCCCTCCCCCGTGTCCTCCGGAGGGTGCCCTTTATAGGGTTTAAAAAAAAAAAAAAAAACTCGACGACGCGCACTGTAGCACAATGCTTAGGAATGGAGCTAGGCGCTCCGCAGATGAGCGGACCGATCACGACTTTAACAGTATTTTTATTGCTTAATATAGCTTAACTGTGGCGGTAGCCCACTGGCTCGAACCATGAACTCGGAAGCAAGAGACCCCGGTTCGATTCTGAGT
Source organism: Yponomeuta sedellus (assembly GCA_934045075.1). NCBI lineage: Eukaryota > Metazoa > Arthropoda > Insecta > Lepidoptera > Yponomeutidae > Yponomeuta > Yponomeuta sedellus. Next base: position 9,695,989 of record OW203727.1, on the reverse strand, counting down.
GCGGGTATGTACCAAGGACTTTGTTTTCTAAGTTATGTCCTACATTTGTGAATTCTTAGAAGCAATACCACTCGCTAACGGCGAAGGAAAACACGAGGAAACCTGATATGTCTGAGGTGTTCAAATACCTCAGTACTTAAAATTGCCAATCCGCGGTGGGTACCCGCACTCTCTCTGAGATAGGTAAGGCCAGTGACATGCATGCATGCATTTATAGGCTACATAAAAAACATAGCTTACCTGAATCAAGTCAAGCGACCACTTCTTCGGAGTCGAGCTCCAGGCGCACTTCGTACTGGGCGCGGTACCATATCCACCAGCCCAGTGCATGCCGCGTCGCTGCCGACACGATCCAGCAGTAGTAGCACACCTGATAAGGAGATTAACGCAATTTAGTCACTCTACTATCAACGCGGATTCAGCCAATTTGCGTTACAATTTTATTTTTCTAATACTTGTGTGCAACTACTTTTCTAATACAGGCTAGATATAGCTAGTGATAAGGAAAATTGCTGAATCTGTCTCATCCATCACTAAATGGAAATGTCTATAGTACATTTCTTTAGGTACTTAAAAAATGTAAACAATCTTGATGTGGCTTTTTATCGAAATACACACTTTTTAAATATATTTTTTTAGATTTCACTGGAACTTACATTACATTAAGTACTTGACATTACATTAAATTTCAGATTTAATTGGTAAAGTGAAAATATTTTGATTTAAAACGTGTGTAAGTCTTTCGATACAAAGACATACTATAAAGATTGTTTTTAAGTAGGAACCTAAACAAATGGACTATCATCAACCCATTATGCCCCCACCGAGGGGCACGGAATTCACCCCCGAGGAAGGTATAGGCCATACTCCACCACGGGGCCAAGTCCGGATTGGTGGAGGCTTGCAAGACTCGTGGCTGGTCTTACTGTCAGAAGATTTCAAGCTGCCCTAAGGCCTCTGACTTGGCTTAACGACGGACGGTGTCGGTGACAAACTGATAAGATTTTAGTGTCCCAGAAATCGGTCACGCGGGCACCAGCCGCCTTCTTTCGTTGCTTGTACTAGGCGCCCGATCACTTACTTTAATTTAATTGAGTGCATTCATTTCATAAGCTCACTAAAATATTTATATTATACCGGCCAAGTGCGAGTCAGAGTCGCGCACCGCGGGCTCAGTACAAATTGTAAGTATTACATTGTTATAAATAGTTTATGAATCGAGTCTCGTGGTTTTCTCCGAGCTATTTATGAACTTCAAAGACTACTTTTTTATGATAAATGTGTAGTTAACTTATATTTTATTTATAAACGTGTAGTTTTTAGATTTTTCTCCGTATTTGTAGTGTAAGACTATATATCTAGTTCACAATCCTAGGTCAACGAGAGTACCATATTGATTTTGATTTCCTTGGGTGTTTCCAAGTTCAAGTTTCCATATGTATAGTATATAACTTGTATTTGCGTTAACTTAGAAGTTTGACTTTTTTACAACTTTAAGGGACTGTTGACTTGACTATACGGCTTTAGTTTCAACTCGATACCTTTACGCATTTCTCACAGTCTTGACAGACAGACGGAGGGACGGACGAACTTATAACAAAGTCATCCTATAGGGGTTCCGTTTTCGGTACGGAACCCTAAAAATTAAGTAATGCCTCTTTTAGAGACTGTTTAAGTAAAACGCTGTATAAATAAGGTATAACTTGATGTTTTATAAAAAATCTCTAAAAATGCATTCACAGACTTATTATTCATTACCTGTGGATTTGACAACAATAAATTATTTATTGTCTATGGTCAAGTCTCCGTTTTTTTTACAGTTACATACTATTTCTATTTGCCATGTACCTAGCTCGTTTTTGTCAACAGAGAAGTCTACAATGTGTTGTGCTTACGAAAGTTTTAGTTCAAAAACAGATTTTTTTGCTACTATTTTCATTACGTAAGTTAGCATAGGCAGGATGCACATGGGGTGCGATGCCAGATTACCTTCCCGTGTGCCCTTCCGCTTCCGTTCCTACTGATTCATCTTGAACCAGTGGGAAGGGTAAGTGGCAAGGGCCGGTGCACCCTGGGCGCTGGTCAGTAAATTCTCTTTATGGGATCTTGCTGGCCAGCGGCGAAAAATCTGGCGGGAGGGGTCGCGTGGGCCCTGCTTCACTTTGTGGAGCGGGACCCAGGCGACCAAAGGATTGAAGGACCGACTGGGGGGGGGCGCCGCTACGCGAAAGCGCGTGCGCCTCTTACCAGTCGGACCAGAGTGGCCGTGGGCAGAGGGTCGGGGGACCCTCTGCCTCCATCACGGCGGGAGGGGTCGCGTGGGCCTTGTTTCACTCTGTGGAGTGGGACCCAGGCGACCAACCGAATGAAGGACCGACTGGAGGGGGCGCCGCTGCGCGGAAGCGCGCGCGCCTCGTACCAGTCGGACCAGAGTGGCCAGGTTCTGTCGCACTTGGCCACTATGCGCTCCAACGAAGAGATGCGGCGTTCCCTCGCCCCGTCGTTCGGTCCGATGCGATGGGGCAGGGGCGTCGCCGAAGGAGTGCCCGAAAGGGCGCCCGCAGACGGGGTCGCGGAAGTGTGCGTAAGCGTCCCCGTGGCCCCGTCCTTTTGCGGTGCGGAGGAACACCCCAGGAGTTTTAGTCGGTATACCGCCCTTTTCAGGGCGGGGAGTCCGACATAACCACTGTGCTCCCCCGAGCCGGTGGTACCCGTAATTGGGGTTTCTCCTGGGTAACAAAAAAAAATGGCAGGATGCACATGACGACGAGTTTTCGTTTCAGGGCAAGTGGTAACTTTCCATTCATCAGTTCTTTCATGGACCAGAGGTTCTTCCAGGCATTGTCGATGCGGCGATCAATTTCCTTATCCTGCCTGCGTCTGTGCACAAACCTGGTCTTTAACCGAATGTCAGAAGTCGAGACTTAAGATTTGCCAGCGGGCAATGGAGCGCAGTATTTTAGGTGTAAACAGAATTGACAAAATTCGTAATACAATGCTGCGTTCCAGAACCAAAATTGTCGATGTTGGAGCTGCAACCGCCAAACTGGAGTGGAATTGGGCGGGCCACCTAAGCTGCAAGGGCCCAGAGCGGTGTCAAAAATCGTCACTGACTGGGTTACGCTAGACGGATATCGTAAACGTGGCCGACCCAAGCAGAGATGGTCACAATCGAGGCTACATAAAAAAAATCATTGGAGAAATCAAAATCAGAAAATAAACGGCCAAAAATTTCTTTTATAGAGAATGTACTTTAACACAATTGACGGATAGAATTATTCTATCAAACGGTTACAAAAAGGAGTTAGACTAATGTTTCAAGAATATTGTAGCTGTTTGAAGTAAATGTTTCTAGATTGATTAGACAACACCAACGACGCAAAAACATCTTGAAATGTTTTTTTGACTATTCGATTTATTCTGCCCCTCATCAAACGAACGTAAAGAGAAAATACCTGGATGACACAATTCGATAACCCAAAACAGCTTAGCTTTTAAGGTTACATATTCAATAATCCGTACAAATGTTCCGTCTATTAATACATTAGGTACCTGTGGTTGACTGGTAGAAAATGCTTATAGTCTAAAGTCCGCCACGTTGCCATTGTATTTTATTTGCGTAAGTGCAATAAAAGTATAAACAAATATAAATAAACAATACGATTATTATCAAAGAACATCATGACAAATATTTGAGAACAAAATGTAAGCAGGCAATAGCCTACGACAACATGGCTAGAAATTGTTAGCGAATAAGAACGCATCTATTATTGCTTTAGTTTGAATACCATTATTTTATTTTAGAGATGTCAAGATCGTTTGTCAGACACTGGCAGTAAAAGAGGCAAGGTCTGTGTTTTGTGTTGTTTCATAGAACTACAATTCAAGGTTTACTATGACAATTCGATGTCCATTGCAAAGTTGATTCACCCATAGGTTAACAAGTAGAACGCTACCTGTTACGAAATGTACGTCGAATTGTTATAATAATAAACTAATAATTGATTGAAAATCAATCAATCAATAAACTCATAATTTTAACATATTTTAAACCTTCGCGACTTGTACACATAGAATATCGTCGAAACGTCGAGGTAAAATAGCAATAAATTACTACGCGATTAAGCCTCATAATGTAGTTTTATGAAACTCGGCCTACACCTCGGGTATGCAGGCATGAGCTTCTGCTTTATTTATGTTACTATTTTATTTTTCTTCTAAATAATTATCAACATCATCAGCCATTTGACGCCCACTGCAGGACATAGGGCTCCCTGATGGTTTTCCAAGCTTCACGGTCTTGTGCCGTCCGCATCCAGCGACTCCCCGCCATCGTAACCAGGTCGTGAGACCATCTGGTGGAGGGCCTGCCTACCCTGCGTCGTCCGGTCCATGGTCGCCAGGCAGGGCAAATGCAAGAAAACGTCTGGTCATGTAATAAACATTTTTTCACATTGGAGTAGGGGGCATTATAGCTGACTACTCAAGAGAACCAACTCATTACTTGGCCGTTCTAAAAACAGAGTACTTACTTATACCTAAGTAATCTCGTGATGCCGTACTTACACTAACTGTCAATAATTAGGTAGCTTAACCCAACAATAACTTAACCTTTTCTTCGATGACTCTCCATCAGTAAAACCACTCCAGTTTCGGATTCGATATTTCTGAAGTACCTTCTATGACGTTAAATGTTATTAATTGATTTGGCAATTAATAATACTCTCTAAGAAGGCCTGTGCCTTGCAGTGGGACGATTATAAGCTGCATTAAAAATATATATATTTAATTCAGGTATTTGGGCTCGTCCTAAAAATTAAAACTATATCAAAATCTGGCAAGTAGAAAAATTGGTCACTGTACTCCTCCCGGATACAGACGTGAGCTTATGTCATGTGGGATCGATATTTGTTGTAAAATAATTATTTAAACCGAACTCTTTCGATATAACAACACCCGTAAGTAGATCCGGACTAAAAGTCTACAATGTGTGCACGAAAGTGCCAATTGTCATATTTATTTTTTAAAAAAAAAAAGAAGAGACGATTTTTGTCTATTGTAGGTATTATTTTATAAAGAATAATTTAGTTGGTTAGCCAATATTTTAAAAGAATAAGTTGGTTAGCTTATTTAAGTTACGTTTAATTTGGTTGAGTTCAGATTGAACATTCCGCTGGGCGCTTCGGTCCGTACCGGTTGTTGCTATATCGCGCTACGCCGAGTCCGCTTAGTGCAGTCCGCGTTTCTACCCGCTACCGATTGCGCGCGTCACAGCCATAGTGTATAAAAAAGAAACAGAGGGTTCACTGTCTGGGAAAGAAATGAGCTTGAATGTTACTTTTGACTGCCAGTCTTCCCCGGGTGACGACATGCCAGGACTGACGCCGGACTTCGTCACTTCGAGAACCCGTCCCTTAGACTTCAAGGCATTTGAAGATAAAATAAGCAAAATGCTTGAGGGTTGGTTTACAAAGCAAGATGCGAAGATGTCCAAAATGATGGAAGACTTTGCCGACTTAAAGGCATCCGTCGAGTTTATGAGTGCTCAACATGATGTACTGATTAAAAAAATCTCGTCAATAGAAGGTGATGTCAAGAGCTTGGATGGAAGGGTATGTAAGCTGGAGCAATTTGAAAGGCAGATCGCCGATCTGAATGAGAAACTGGAAGTAATGGAACAAAGGTCCCGTCAATGCAATATCGAGATTGGTAATCTACCTGAGAGACGAGGTGAATCTTTACCTGATATCGTTCAAAATATCGGTTGTGCAATCAAGCACCCCATTGCCCCCAGTGACATAGTGACAGTTCACCGCGTCCCACACGGGGATCCGAAGAACCAACATCCGAAAAATGCCATCGTCAAATTTGCGTCACAGGTGATACGTGACAATGTGCTTGCGGCATATCGTTTGGCCAAAGGTATCACTACTGAAGCCATAAATGTCTCGGGAGATGCCAGGAGAATATACTTGAATGAACATCTGACGCTGAAAAACAAAATATTGTTTCGAGAAGTACGCCAAGCAGCTAAATCACACGCCTACAGATATGTGTGGATCCGGTACGGCGTTATACATGTCCGTAAAAATGATACTTCACCATCATTTACTGTTCGCTCAAAAATGAAATTACGAAAATTGGGAGCGACTAGTGCTCTCTGTGTATCGTTCGGTGTTTGCTTGGTTTTTTGTCGATCCATCTTACTGGGTATTTGCACTACTCTATTGGCGAAGTGCAACCTCTGTGCATCACTATACTCTATGTACTTACATACTCCGATAAGTGATGCCTTTGTGATAAGCTTTGAACATATTTCAGTTTTACACGATCCTTATTTGTTTGCTTACTTGCAACTAATACTGAGTGAATTGTGGCTTAACACGTATATGTTAGAATCGAGTGTTTTGATAAAAATGTTTTATAAGAAATGTTACTACTACCCACATAATATTCCAAATTTGAACGGACAGATTATTTTCTCATCGATAAAAACGTATGTTTTTGGTTATTTAAGTCCGAGCTTTTGGTGTGGCTATAAGAATGATTGCTTAATAATAATACACTTCAATGTTGTGGATTTGTGGGAAAGTGTTGTACAACAAGCAGTCGCGAGACGTTTTCATATAAATTTTAAAATCTTAAAATGCAGGTTACTTCGTTTATACTACATTAATTATGAGCTATGGATAGCAGTGAGATAAATATTTTTTATCAAAATTGCCGCGGCCTTAGGACCAAATTACACACCCTTTACATGAACATTTTGTCGGAATGCTATGACGTAATAGTTTTAACAGAGACCTGGCTCATACCGACTATCTCCGACAGCGAATTTATTGACTCCAGATATACGGTGTATAGGTGTGACAGAGACCGAGCAGGATGTGGGCGCTCTGACGGTGGCGGGGTACTAATCGCCGTGCGACGAGACTTGCGCTCGGCCCGCTGCTTGCCCCCTGCGCCACCATCCGCCCTGGATCCAGACCTGGAGTCAACATCTTCATGTTCCATCCCACCCATAGTAGATATTGTCACTATTCACATAACTGCTTTTTCGAACAAGTCAACTAATTACATTATGACCGCTGTTTATATACCTCCGGGTCAATCACCAGAAATTTACAACTTAACGCTAGGTGCCATTGAAGCAATAGTTATATCAGATAAAGTGGACTCCTTTTACGTATTGGGTGACTTCAATATTCCAGCACTAGACTGGACCTCTGATGGAATATCATGTGTCCCGGTTTTCACAGGTAAAAATAGTCCTCCAGAGTTAAGACTTTCGAATTTCCTTTCATTTACACAGTCATATCAATTTAACTACATTAAAAATCTTAATGGTCGCATTCTTGATTATTGTGTATCAAATAATGTAAATTGTAGCTGCACTGACAAAATAAACCCATTACTATCCCCCGACCCCCACCACCCACCGGTACTTTTTCAGGTCACATTCCAGGAGAAACTTCTTCCGCTTCGCCAAAACCCTAAGCCTAGGTACCGTTTTATTGAGGCAAATTATGAGGACATAAACAGTGATTTACAATTGGTTGACTGGCAACGCACGCTAGGTACCTTGCCGGCTGAGCAGGGTGTCGATAGATTCTATGAGATAATATACAAAATAATTAAAATACATGTTCCCTGTAGGCCCTTTAAATCTTCTGAATTTCCAATTTGGTTCTCCGACTCGCTTAGACATATATTTAATGACAAAAAAAAGGCATGGAATAAATGGATAAAATACAAAAATGTATCTGATTATGAAATATTTTAAATTTTCCGAGCGAGATTTAAGAGAGTATGTCAGGATTGCTTTAATAAATATATAAGTACTATTGAGGACAGCTTAAGGGAGGATGTTAAACTGTTTTGGAGCTACATTCACGGTAAGAAAGTCAAGTCGGGCGTTCCAGGTACAGTACATTACAAAGATGTACAATCAACAGATCCTAAGGACATATGCGACTTATTCTCAACATTTTTTACTTCAGTGTATGAGCCATCCAACTCTCAACAGTTTAATCCGAACACAGTGCCATTTAATAGTAAAAATAATATTCATATTACTAGCATTCATGTAAGCTTCGATGAAACGTTAAAAGTTCTAAAAACTTTAGATATTTCAAAGGGTTGTGGACCGGACGGGATTTCACCCTTTTTTGTAAAGCATACTGCAACTTTTTTGTGTAAACCTCTTGTTTTGCTTTATAATAAATGTATAGACGAAGGTATCGTTCCCAAGATTTGGAAAACTGCCAATGTAATCCCCATACATAAGGGAGGTAGTGCCAGTAGCGTTGAGAATTACCGACCCATATCGTTGCTCTCCATCTTGTCGAAGGTCTTCGAAAGGCTTGTACATAACGCCATTTATCCTACTCTTCATAACACAATCATACCTGAACAGCATGGATTCGTTCAGAGAAGGTCTACAACAACTAACTTACTACTTTACACCAACTTCTTGTTTGAAAGCTGTGAAAAACGTGCACAGGTCGACTCCATCTACACAGACTTCTGTAAGGCCTTCGACAAGGTGGACCACCTAATTCTCTTGCAAAAAATAGCATTTAATGGAATCCGAGGTAACTTACTACGCTGGTTCCAATCGTATGTGTCAGGCCGGGTACAAACAGTGGTTATTAATGGTTATGAGTCGAGCTCTGTCACGGTTTCTTCAGGAGTGCCGCAAGGCTCAATTCTGGGTCCGCTCCTTTTTATATTATTTTTAAATGATATTTCTGACTGTTTTGTTCATTCGCACTTCCTTTTATACGCAGACGATCTAAAAGTCTACCAATGGCGATGACTGCTTAAAACTTCAAGAGGATCTCGATAGATTCTCATCTTACTGCCAAATAAACAAGCTTAAACTTGGATTACCTAAGTGTAAATCCATTACATTTACAAAAAAAATTAATACTGTACACTTTACTTATTCTCTTTGTGATACCCCATTAGATAAAGTTTCAGTGATAAGGGATTTAGGCGTTTACCTAGACTCCAAACTACATCTCGACACTCATATAGAACACATTGTTAACAAAGCCTTCAAAATGTATGGGTTTGTGATGCGAACTTGTACCGACTTTAAACGTCCATCATCATACATTCTTCTTTATTGTTCCTTAGTTAGGTCTCAATTGGAATATGCGTCGGTGGTCTGGAACCCTTATTACGGTAAATACTGTGACCAAATCGAAAACGTCCAAAAAAAATTCCTTCGTTCAGTTAACTACAGATGTTTTCACTCGAAATCTTCATACGAAAACTTACTTAATAAGTTCTCTCTTTCTTCATTAAAAAGTAGGAGGGTCATGCTAGATCAATTATTTCTGTTCAAGTTATGTCACAATAAATTTGATTGCACTGAGCTAACTAATAGAATAAGCTATCGCATCCCTAGTCGTTCTCACAGAATTCGGGATACTTATCCACATTACTTGTTTATGACTTCGCCCTGCAGGACCAACGCTGGTGAGAGGGCACCACTAAATAGAATTGTTAAAAACTATAATACCAACTTTCACTCGCTTGATATATTTGCCCTCTCTGCGGGGTTGTTCAGGCAGGGTGTATTGTCTTTGATGGGTGTCGGGCCTTTATAATAAGGGGCTCGATATGAGGAAGAATATATGCCCTTCTAAATAGTAAAAAGTTCAAGTGTACTTTTAGTGCATTTCAAGTTAAACTGAAATGCACTGAAAGTATACATTGCTTAAAATAATATGATATTAACCTGGTTAGTTATGTTGCCTAATTCAGAAGTTAGCTTTTTTTTTTTTTAATATCTCCTTTCTTTTTCTCTAATTCGTGGTAAGCGATGCTGGTTGTACAATTACTTAATACTTTAATGTTACTTAAGATGCTGTTACCACTTATTGTACAATTGTTTGTTTACCCTAATAATAAAAAAAAAAAAAGTTTTAGTTAAAAAATAATTATTTAATCGAAGTTTAAATATTTGTTTAGCATATAAATCAAAAAGAGTTTTGGAATATCAATTTAAAAGCGAGAAAGCATCGCTGACGGAGCAGCAGCCTTAACACTAGGTAAACAGATATTTAGTGTACTATAAATCAAGGATTAGTTTGTCAGTTACATAGAGTTGAAGTTGATAATAAGAGCGCATTAAAAATAAATTAAACTAGAACGCTCTTATTAAAAAAACGATTCGTTATAACACGGTCTAAACTCCGACAATCTGTAGTGGCGGAAATGATGTTGCGAAAGATTGAACCAACCGCTTCTAAGGAGTGATTTAGAGGAATCGTGTTTTAATAAATAAGACGATCAAAATAAAAAAAATATTTGTTTCAACCTAAAGAATTTACTTTCTGTTTGCTGAATATCAATGCACATTAATGTAAAAAGTAAGCCGCTGCCTTCGGGCCGTTACGTAGTGTAGTGGAGAAAAAAGCAGCGGCAAAAATAAAACTCCACTCTGATCATCTTTGTCAAATCATCATCAACTTAATACATCAGTTGCCACTTATAATGTTAAAAAAATGTATTAAGACTACTTACGAGGGTCATACAAGCCAGCACGAAGGTAGAGGCGAGGGGCCAGGGCGTCACGTGGGACTCCTGCGTCATCAGTCCAGCCAGGGTGCGGCCCGATAGCCACGCTGCCAGCACCGCCAGTGGCGACATCAACATGATGCCTAGGCTATCGACCATCAGCTAGAACGGAGACTTTCAATCAACAGTATATCTTAATAAATAAATAAATAAATAAATAAATAAATAAATAAATAAATAAATAAATAAATAAATAAATAAATAAATAAATAAATAAATAAATAAATAAATAAATAAATAAATAAATAAATAAATAAATAAATAAATAAATAAATAAATAAATAAATAAATAAATAAATAAATAAATAAATAAATAAATAAATAAATAAATAAATAAATAAATAAATAAATAAATAAATAAATAAATAAATAAATAAATAAATAAATAAATAAATAAATAAATAAATAAATAAATAAATAAATAAATAAATAAATAAATAAATAAATAAATAAATAAATAAATAAATAAATAAATAAATAAATAAATAAATAAATAAATAAATAAATAAATAAATAAATAAATAAATAAATAAATAAATAAATAAATAAATAAATAAATAAATAAATAAATAAATAAATAAATAAATAAATAAATAAATAAATAAATAAATAAATAAATAAATAAATAAATAAATAAATAAATAAATAAATAAATAAATAAATAAATAAATAAATAAATAAATAAATAAATAAATAAATAAATAAATAAATAAATAAATAAATAAATAAATAAATAAATAAATAAATAAATAAATAAATAAATAAATAAATAAATAAATAAATAAATAAATAAATAAATAAATAAATAAATAAATAAATAAATAAATAAATAAATAAATAAATAAATAAATAAATAAATAAATAAATAAATAAATAAATAAATAAATAAATAAATAAATAAATAAATAAATAAATAAATAAATAAATAAATAAATAAATAAATAAATAAATAAATAAATAAATAAATAAATAAATAAATAAATAAATAAATAAATAAATAAATAAATAAATAAATAAATAAATAAATAAATAAATAAATAAATAAATAAATAAATAAATAAATAAATAAATAAATAAATAAATAAATAAATAAATAAATAAATAAATAAATAAATAAATAAATAAATAAATAAATAAATAAATAAATAAATAAATAAATAAATAAATAAATAAATAAATAAATAAATAAATAAATAAATAAATAAATAAATAAATAAATAAATAAATAAATAAATAAATAAATAAATAAATAAATAAATAAATAAATAAATAAATAAATAAATAAATAAATAAATAAATAAATAAATAAATAAATAAATAAATAAATAAATAAATAAATAAATAAATAAATAAATAAATAAATAAATAAATAAATAAATAAATAAATAAATAAATAAATAAATAAATAAATAAATAAATAAATAAATAAATAAATAAATAAATAAATAAATAAATAAATAAATAAATAAATAAATAAATAAATAAATAAATAAATAAATAAATAAATAAATAAATAAATAAATAAATAAATAAATAAATAAATAAATAAATAAATAAATAAATAAATAAATAAATAAATAAATAAATAAATAAATAAATAAATAAATAAATAAATAAATAAATAAATAAATAAATAAATAAATAAATAAATAAATAAATAAATAAATAAATAAATAAATAAATAAATAAATAAATAAATAAATAAATAAATAAATAAATAAATAAATAAATAAATAAATAAATAAATAAATAAATAAATAAATAAATAAATAAATAAATAAATAAATAAATAAATAAATAAATAAATAAATAAATAAATAAATAAATAAATAAATAAATAAATAAATAAATAAATAAATAAATAAATAAATAAATAAATAAATAAATAAATAAATAAATAAATAAATAAATAAATAAATAAATAAATAAATAAATAAATAAATAAATAAATAAATAAATAAATAAATAAATAAATAAATAAATAAATAAATAAATAAATAAATAAATAAATAAATAAATAAATAAATAAATAAATAAATAAATAAATAAATAAATAAATAAATAAATAAATAAATAAATAAATAAATAAATAAATAAATAAATAAATAAATAAATAAATAAATAAATAAATAAATAAATAAATAAATAAATAAATAAATAAATAAATAAATAAATAAATAAATAAATAAATAAACAGTAGCAAATATCATCATCGTCGTCATCATCTGCCCACCTATGCCCACTGCTGGGTATAGGCCTTTTTCCCCATCCTTTGCGGTCTCTCGCCATTCGCATCCACGAATCGACCCGGTGGATGCGACCACACCGTCCTACCATCAGTTGGTAGAGAATATGCAATCAATATTTTATTCTAGCTATACAATGCAACCCGAACTGCACAAGTCTTGAGATATTGTAAGAATATAAAATATATATATTCTATCAGTTTTTCCTTGGACTAATATTTTTAAGTTATTGTAGTATTTTTGCAGTCAACAACGAATACCCTATGTGATGCGATGAATTTTAGGTCAGTTACGCCGTAGAAGGTCTATGCGATGAATTCGCAATCAGCTACTTGCTCACAAAACCCATTTAGGTAATCGCTAAATATAACATGTAGGTTGCCTACCATTTTTGTTGAAACTTGAAAAAAAGAAAAAAAAACTTAATGAAAAACATCTGCCCGAACCGGCACCAAAATCATATTTGCGCGAAATGGTATACAAATAACGCCTTAGATAAGGCCCACTGAGTGAACTTGCTTAAAAAAACAGAACCGCCAAATCGAACAAAATATAACGTTGCTATAATTTAGCTCCATATTGCGAAACCTTACACACTTAATTATTATTCATGCCACAATCGTAACACAGTCGGCTTTCAGGCAGTCGCACGTGATTCGCCGGAACACAACTTTTAGAGTTCTCTACCCGAAGGGTGCTCAACGGAGCCCGCGCCGTCTGTGTGTGCCTGTCCAACCAATTTGCCGTCCGTCCATCCTCTAGTCCGGCCGTCATCCTGGACAAGGCGCTGAACCCGGACTAGCGTACGGGTGGACCGACCGTCAAAAAAGGGTGGTTTTAAAAATGGGTTGTTCCACTTATCCCCATTGAAGGGGAATATAATTCTATAGTTTTAGCATTTTTTAAGAAAAAGTACCAGTTCGCCAATTTAATTGCGGTTGATATTTTTACCTAAAATATAGCCGCGCAGCAACGGCGGCGCGACGGGGCGTTAAAATAAGAGCATGAGTCGTACCTGTTTGGCGTTTTGGCTCAAGATCCACATAAAGAGCGCCTTGGGAAAGCCGTACTTGTGGACACGCCGTATGGCGTACTTGGTGCCGCAGAGTTCGCAGCGTGACTTCCCGGACTCCGTGAGCCAGCGCTCTAGGCACTTAACATGCACGCGCCCCACCGTGCCGCGGCACGCGCACGCCGATATCAACGATCCCAGTTCCACAGACAGCTGCTCTCCTCCGTGGCAGATACGGCAAATGTCGTCCATCGAGTTGCTGCTCACTCCTTCCTGAATGCTGTACATGTTCTCCCTCTCAACCTGCCGAGATCTGACATCTATCTCTGGCAAGTCTATCGCACTTAGGGCTACGCTGATCTTTCCAATCACAGGCTTGCGTTTTGGACTTCTGATGGTAACGCAGTGCTGCTGGCGAAGCTTCTCGCGCCGTGAAGCTTGGGGCTTTTCTTGTCTGGCCAGCGGACATTTGGGCGTTGGCGGCGATCGCTCGCGGAGACTGATACTCTTGGCTATGGAAGAACCATCGCTCGAGAGGGACAACAGGTCGATGAGGTCGATGACGCTCGAGCTGGCCATCACTTCTTGGTCCACAGTTTTGGTCATAGTGACTTTAGTTACGAACGAGTAACCTGGTGGCCCCTCATCATTTTCTCCCTTCGTAGAGGATGCGATTGGAACAGTTACGGAGTGACTGCTTCCTGATACGTTCAGTTCGTGAATTGATTGAGACTTTTTTCGTTTCGCATTGAGATTCTTGTTTGATCTGCAAATGGGAAAAAACTTTGAAAAATGTCATGTGTTTTGTTCAGACAAAAGCCATGTCATTTGCACGTGTAGGTACTTACCCGGTTCGAGTTGTTGGTTTCTGTTCTATTGGGCTGCTTAAAAAATCATGTTTAGCAGAAAATTTTCTACGTCTCGAATTGGGCATTGTACAAATAATTTCTTAACTTTTTTATTTAAAATAAATTTTTTTTGTTTACAAAATTTTCAGACCGATATTACTTGTTCATTTTAAGCACAGACTACATAAAATAGTAATTTTAAGAAACCGTGACCACAGATTAAATGTGACAGATATAATAATGAATTTTTATTTTCATTCTAGTCTCCACCCTGACCTTCATGATCTTACGACCGACCACGACCAACGGAGTAACATCGTAGATAGAGTAGATTACTCCCTCTACGGAGTAACATACAATTTTTAAAAACGTAAACCTCAATGAACTCCGTGGTTATGGTCAGTAGAAAAAGTTTGTGGACAAAAATGCTTTTTCACGTAGCATGCTCTAAAATTGCTTCATATTTATTAGACCTGCGGAGCGAGACAAAAATCGTATTTACTGTATTAACTATTTAAGTCTGTAAGAGAGACTTCGTATTTAGTATCAATCAACTAGAATAATGATTTATTATAATCCCCCAATCAGAGTCCAATCATAAAACGTAATTCATTTCTCTAGACATCAGGAATGTTAGTTTGAGTTTGTATATTCAATGAAGATTTATATTGGCAGCTTTCTTTCTTTATGGTTTTATATTAGACATCTATCAAATTGTAAAATACTTCGATATGCCTTGTCAGTTTGCTATGTTCTTGTGAATTTGTTGTAAATAAATAATTAATATGATTTTACAGTCTTCCTTTACAAATATATTAACATGGTAGCAGATCGTTCGGTGTGAAAACGTGGGAAAAACCAAGTAAGTGGATAAAATTGCTAAACATGAATAATATCGTAATTCCAATTTTTGACGGGACAGATTATTCGAATTGGAAAATTCGTTCGATGAAATTTCTTCAATTCAAAAAATGTAAAGATGTTGCTATACGATTAAAAATGGAAAGTGATGATGAGGCATCATGGTATGAGATGGATATTCAAGCGACAAACTATATATATAGCGCGATTACGAATCAGCAGCTAGAATATATCAGCGACTTAGACTCAACGTACAAAATAATTTCGAAGTTCGACGAAATGTATTTAAAACAATCCACAGCGCTACAAATCGTATGTAGAAGCAATTTAGAGAATATTAAGTTAGCAAAATATTCAGATATCAACATATTTTTTGATGTATTCGAACGATGTGTCAACGATTTAAAAAAGGCAGGCGCTATAATGATAGAAAGCGAAAAATTAAATTATATGCTAAAAGCATTACCAGGAGAATATAGTTATATTGGAGATTTAATAGACGTATTACCGGAAACAGAAAGGACAGTTGAATACTTGAAAAGCAAAATTCGTATGAAAAATATAATTAAGAAAGAGGAAGATATACCGGATAAATCAAACGCGTTTAAAGCAAATGTTGAGAACAAACCGACTTGTTTTACTTGTGGAAAACCTGGACACGTGAAAAGAGACTGTTGGCACGGAAACCGTGGTCGTGGACGCGGACGTCAAGGTCCAAATCGTGGTCGTGGACCTGGCCGCTATAATTTTGGACAAAATAGAGGCAGAGGAAATTGTGGTTATAGAAATAATAGCAATGATTATGGCAGAAACAGCTTTCACACATCAATTGTAAATAATTCGACGATTACAAAAGACGAAGTTAAAGTAAAACCCGAACAAATAAATTGGTTGCTTGACAGTGGATGTACTGATCATATAATTAATACGGATGAATATTTCGATAAATTTGTGACATTAAAGGAACCAATAAATGTGAAAGTTGGAGACGGAAGAATACTGAAAGCGACTAAGGTTGGAACTATTACAATTTACTTCCCGGTCTATGCAAATAAAAGCAAAGTAGAAATAAATAACGTATTCTATGTAAAGGAAATGAAAGCAAACTTATTGAGCTACTCAAAGATTACGGATGAACATACAATAATTTCTAAAGGATATTTAACGAAGATTTACAACTCTAATAATGAATTGATAGCAATTGCGAAAAAGGATGAAAGACTATTTAAGATAACAAGTTTTGTTTCGAAAGAAATTAACGCGAATGCGGTAAACAGTAAAATGACGAACAAAGAAAGACTTCACAGAATATTTGGGCATAAATTTTAACTATCTTGACTTTATGTGCAAAAAACAACTCGTAGAAGAAATGCCTCAAGAATTAGAAGAAGATTACATGAAATGTGCTATATGTATTGAAAACAAGATGCACAACTTACCATTTGAGAATAACAGAACGAAAGCAGAAGATATACTGGAAATTGTACACACTGATATTAATGGGCCGCACAGAACAACAGGACATGCAGGAGAAAAATACTTCTTGACATTTATAGATGATTATAGTAAGTTAGCGAGAGTTTGTTGCATCCAGTCTAAGGATCAAGTGTATGAATGCTTTGAGGAGTATGTAAATGAATTGCAAAACATGACGGGCAAAGTAATAAAAGAATTGAGATGTGATAATGGAAAGGAATATATAAACCATCGTATACTAAGATTTGCGAGACAAAAAGGAATAATGATTAAACCATGCCCGGCATATGTACATGAATTAAATGGCACAGCTGAGAGATACAACAGATCGATAATGGATATGGCACGATGCCTTTTAGCGGAAGCAAAAGTAGATAGACGTTTTTGGCCAGAGGCTATAAAAACGGCTGCTTATTTAAAAAATCGAATAATGACTAATACGCCAGAAAGAAAGACACCGTATGAAATTTTCTTTCAGAAGAAACCGTCAGCAAAATATTTGAAAATGTATGGCAGTAAAGTATAGAGTACCTGAAGTAGGAAGGAATTCAAAGTGGGATAAAAAGGCAGAAATGGGCATTCTGTTAGGATATACAGATGTCGGATACAGAGTACTCATCGATAATAAAATAGTTGTGGCAAGACACGTGGATATAATTGAAAATGATATTAAGCTTATAGCATTTGAAAATGAAGATGAAGAAACTGGTACTGATACTAGAGCTGATGAGATCGCTAAGGAAGAAGAACAGAATAACGAAAGTGTATATGAAATTGCACCTGAAATTAATAATGATGAAGATAAAATAAATAATGAAACGAGAAAGTCTAAGAGACAGATCAAACCACCAGTTCGATTTGATGAAGAGTTCAGCTACTACTGTATAAGTGTTAATTACTGTGACGCCATGATTCCAGATACATTTCAGGAGGCGACTACAAGTGATGAGGCCGATCAATGGAAAGCAATGGAAAGCAATGGATCGAGAGATGAATAGTCTGGTGAAGAACAATACTTGGACGCTAGTGAGTGCACCACAGGATAAAAAGGTACTTGATGTTAAATGGGTATACAAGAAGAAATCTGCAGAGCTCTATAAAGCCAGGTTAGTGGTTAGAGGTTTTCAACAAACGGACAATGTTGATGACACCTATTCACCAGTAGCTAGTATGCAAACTTTAAAACTACTTCTGTCATATTGTTGTCAATTCCAATTAAGTATACATCAAATGGATGTAGAGACAGCGTTTTTAAACGGCAAAGTGTTATCAGAGGTATGCCTCTTGGTTATGAAGATAATACTGATAGAGTGTACAAATTATTCAAATCTTTATATGGTTTAAAAGAAAGCCCGCGAGCTTGGTACGAATGTTTCAATGATTTTGTGACGACTATTGGTTTTAGAAGAAGCAAATACGACTATTGTCTTTGTTAAAAATGTAGAAAATTGTCCAATTTATATACTAGTTTACGTGGATGACCTACTGATTGCTTGCAAAGATGAACAAAAGATTACTGCAATGAAAACAAAATTAGGTAACCACTTTAAAATGAAGGACATGGGAAAAGTTAAAAATTATATAGGGATTGATGTTGAATATGATTGTGCAAAAGCAAACATTATGATTTACCTTAAATCAGGAAAAATATATTGATTTGTTAGCCAAAAAATATAAAATTGAAAATTCAAAACTTTACAAAACACCGATGGAAATTAATGCGAAACTTGAGAAAAGTGAACTTATGAGGACGTCAAATATAGAAATCTGATAGGAGCATTGTTGTACATAAGTTCTGGTAGCCGACCAGACATAGCTTATTGCGTCAATTACTTAAGTAGGTTTCAGAATTGTTACAATGAATCGCATTTTAACTATGCATTACGTGTTTTGAAATATATATATTTGACAAAGAGCCTTAAGCTCACTTACCAACAAAATTTAGAAGCTAACGTGATGGACTGTTACGTTGATGCCGACTGGGCCGGAGATATTGTAGATAGAAAGTCTACAACTGGTTATATAATTAGATTATTCGGCAATGTCATATATTGGAAGTCAAAGAAACAAAGTAGCGTAACAAAGTCTTCGACATTTGCTGAATATGTTGCATTGTCAGATGCAGTAACTGAAATATGTTTATTGCGTTGTATTTAAAAACCTATTTAGAGGCTAAAAATTTCACCCATGCCGGGATTCGAACCCGCAACCTCTGGCTATCCGTACCAGCGCTCTACCAATTGAGCCAATGGGCGACTCACGGCATCAGTGAAATTTCGAACCTCTTTACAATATTCTCTGTATTACGTACAGGTAATTTTTAGCCTCTAAATAGGTTTTTTAAATTTGTTCCTTAGCACGGGTTAGTGCATTAAAAATAAAAATAGTGTAATATTGCGTTGTATTCTTAATGATATGTTTATAGAGTTTAATGATTCTGTTAAGGTTTATGAGGATAATTCAGGAGCAGTTGTTCTCGCCAAGTATGGCAATTTTACAAAGAATTCAAAATACATAGAAGTACATTACCACTATGTTCATGAATGTTTTAAGAAAGGAGTTATAGATGTCGTTAAAGTGAATTCAGAGGACAACGTCGCTGACATCCTCACTAAGTCCTTAGGAAATATAAAGTTTTTGAAGATGAGACAACTGTTGAACATATTATAGTAACTTTACTTTTATATAACGTATCCGTTACTGCAATATAAATCATAGGAGGCGTGTTAGTTTGAGTTTGTATATTCAATGAAGATTTATATTGGCAGCTTTCTTTCTTTATGGTTTTATATTAGACATCTATCAAATTGTAAAATACTTCGATATGCCTTGTCAGTTTGCTATGTTCTTGTGAATTTGTTGTAAATAAATAATTAATATGATTTTACAGTCTTCCTTTACAAATATATTAACACCTACTTTACAATTATTAAAAATAAGTGCCTTCCTATATTTTTTCTTTTTATTCAAAGTGAAAAGCAGAGTATGACTCAATAAAACCCATTTTAACATCGAGGTGCCTGTCGACCCTTACCGTTCCGGCTCGCTATATGCACGTCTCGCCTGAAATGGATCGGTTTATTCCCTAGTCATATAATCTACTATTTATTTCTTAAAAGATTTACAATTTTACTATACATAATACATCCTTACTAATATTATAAACCTTGTTTGTGAGTATATGTATGGATGTTTGTTACTCAATCAAGCCGGAACGGGTGAGCGTCTCTTTATGAAATCTGGAACAGGGATAAATTACAGTCTGGAATAGTACATATATTGCGGACAAATATTAATACACAAAAAAGATTCATGCACGCGGTGACACATCGAGTAATAATATAAAATAACAAAATACTGAAATACCACGGATGTATTTATTTTACATCCGTGTGAAATATGCACTCAGAAATAAAGTACATTCCCACAGAATATGGAGAAAAAGTTTGTGTATTATTTATGCGCACAAACTTTTTATACCATAGAGGTCAGTAAATTTACTGACCTCCACGGTCACTGCTGAGATGCCATGGAGGCCAGTCACATGATTATAGGTGTTTTGAAAAATGTATGGCGTTAATAGAAAACTAGTATAGAGATAATTCATTTCATTCGACTTTCTGTAGATATATTTTTTTTATACTATCATTGAAAAGGTTTTAGTTCAAGAATTTAATGTAAATATCTTAATGTAGGAGCTTATCAGAGCATACTAGCAGAATCGCAGTCAAGTGCAGCCTGATTTTTTTATTTTTTTGTCGTAAGGTTGTTTAGTTGATAAGACAGTAAGAAATGGGTACGATGGGGCTGACTTTGTCCCACTAGGATAAAAGTCCCAAAATAAATAAAGATATAAAAAAAATTCATACATACTTCACATACTTACTTTGTATTGACAACATAAAATGGCTTAGGACGAGCAAACTAATTGTTAGAATTTAACGATTTCCATCAACAGTTTGTTTGCATGTGGGCATGTAGACAAAGGCAGAATGAAATGAAATAAATGTCAAGTGCGTGTAAGGCAGAACACGGTTTCGTATGAGAGGTTTCTTGATTGCTTTAGACAACTAACAAGTTTTTAAAAACCTATTTAGAGGCTAAAAATTCCACCTACTAACCACTAACAAGTTCATCAAAGTAATTTGGGAAAAAAAAAGTTTGAGCAGAGGCTCTAGAAGTCTAGAGCCTAAACTAGACCTAGCCTAAGTAGGCTAGGTCTAGTTTAGGCTGGGGTGCGAGGCCAGATAACCTTCACGTGTACCCCTCCGCTTTCCGTTCCATCTGATTCCATGAACCAGATGGAGGGGCAAGTGGTGGGGTCGGTGCACCCTGAGCGTTAGTCAGTAACTTCTTCTTGTCGGATCTTACTGGCTAACGGCGAATAATCTGGCGGGAGGGGTCGCGTGGGCCTTGTTTCACTTTGTGGAGCGGGACCCAGGCGACCAACCGATTGAAGGACCGACTGGGGGGGGCGCCGCTGCGCGAAAGCGCGCGCGCCTCGTACCAGTCGGACCAGAGTGGCCGCCGGGACGCGGAGGGTCGGGGGACTCTCCGCGTCCATCACGGCGGGCCGGAAGGCGCCCTTGCGTGTTCCGAGGGTGCCTTCTGGCACGGAGGGGGCCCGCGCGGTCGCTCACCGCCTTCTCTGCTTTCAGAGAGGCGCGGGTGGGCGACGCGACGGGCCTCGCGTGTGGGGCGTGTGGGGACCGTGATGCCTTGGCCCCCACGCGCCTCAACGAGGAGGTGCGCCGCCCTCCCCGTCTCATCGACCGGGTTGCGATGGGATGGAGGGGGCGGCGCGTTGGGGCGTATGGGGGCCAAGATCATACGCACTTGGCCCCTATGCGCTCCAACGAAGAGATGCGGCGTTCCTTCGCCCTGTTCCTGCGGGCGGGGTAGGGACGCCGCCGAAAGAGTGCCCGAAAGGGCGCCCGCAGACGGGGTCGCGGAAGTGTGCGCAAGCGTCCCCGTGGCCCCGTCCTTTGCGGTGCGGAGGAACACCCCAGGAGTTTTAGTCGGTATACCGCCCTTTTCAGGGCGGGGAGTCCGACATAACCACTGTGCTCCCCCGAGCCGGTGGTACCCGTAATTGGGGTTTCTCCTGGGTGAAAAAAAAAAAAAAAGGTCTAGTTTAGGCTCGCCTGCCTAAACAGCTGTTTGTAAATACGTGATATTCAGCGTAATAGCACATCATATCATCATCATCAGCCCACCTCTCTCCACTGATAGGTCTTTTACCCATCGCGCCATCCTTCGCGGTTTCTCTCCATCCGCATCCACCGGCTTCCTGCCGACCTTACCACATCATACGACCATCGGGCAGTTGGTCTACCCACTGAAAGCAGCCTGGCTCTCGGCCGCTACTCCGTTACTGCCCTGGCCCACCTGCTGTCTTCAAAACTTGCCCCATAGCACGCATAATGAATTAAAAAGGGAAACTATCACTCTTAAGAAGGCTTTACCCCGCCAATTGTATTATGTTCTTTTGTGACTGCTATTGTTTGAATTATTTTTCCGGTATAAAATGAAGAATATTGTTATCTTATTTTTTGCAAATTATAGCGAGTAATAGTTAGTCGACCAACTTATAAAAGAAAAACTTCGTGCAAATTTGATTGAAAATTACTTTAAGATAAGATAAGAATATTCTTTATTGTACACCAGAGCACATATTTTAGTGAAGTTTTTAGCTGTGTAAAGTAAAATATAATGATAATTCCAATCAACTCTTTCTCTCTCTCTTTCTAGGTTCGTATATTTTGTCGACCAACTATGGAATAGCCACTACCTAAAACACGTAAGTTGTGTATCCTTTCCAGCATCATGCGGCTAGAGCTACTTTAAATAATTTGAAAATTTTATTTCTTGACTAGTACTTCTTCATACTTCTATTTAAGACTATTCCTCGAGCCACAAATCCTATGCAAACAAAGTTTCGGATAGCAAATTTTCATAGATCACTATGAAAATAAACCAGTGTGCGTAGAGGATACAAAACGAGCTTTCTTGCTTAGAATTTGGAATCAAACAAAACAAAAAGCAATACCTATACGCGTCGAATTGATCGAATCGAAACTCCTCAAATCGTTTTTGTCATTTTTTCAAATCGGTTAAAGAGAAATTTGAGCCTTGTAAATTGTTTCCGTTATAAGTATAATGCAGACTATATACGTCCCACTGTAAGGCACAAGTCCTCTCTCAGAGACAGAGAGAGATAGTATGTGCTTAATCACTACGCGTGCTCACCGCGATTTGGTAATTTCAAGCGCTGAAGTATGTGAATACTTCTGAAACTTTGGTCTCCTTCACCGCTAGTATTGCTACCAAATGTCCGTATCTTAGACATAAAAGTCAAAATTGGTACATGCCGGAATTCGAACCCACGACCTCACGAATGAGAAGCTGGCGTTCTACAGCTCCGCTACAACCGCCTTGATGAGAGTTATGAGGCTCTAATTTCTTTTCCATTAATTTATTCTCAATTCTAAGCACCATTAATCCTCATCGGTCCTCTAAACATAATGCTAAAGTTTCATTAACGTTCCAAGGCTCCGAATATTAAGGCGCATCGGGGTGCTAACTAATACGGGGTGAATAAAAATAGTTGTTTTATGGTACGTTGTTTCAAAAAGTACCTAAACTGTTGATAATTTTTAGAAAATACAGCATATAACGTAATATCTACATCCTAGGATTTTAATCGATTTCCGCTAAAAACGCCCGTCCTATATTCTAGACTGTAGGAAAAAACTTATTGCAAAAAAAAGTTACGATTTTTATTCCATTGGTGGCGCTAGCTAGCACCTCGAAGCGTCTTAAAGCTAAACAATGTTTGTATGCGCATTGCAGCTGGTGGGTCTCCCTTAAGTAGTAGCACACCCTAGTGGCGTAATTGCAAACAGATGCTGAAAAATGTAGGGCTGGGATGTGCGCCGCGCAAGGCACAATCAAAGAGTTGTGCCGAAATTCAGTTAGACCGTCTTCTCAGGGCTCGCCGGACGTCCAACCCCTACGACACGAAGCGAGTTCATCGCGTTCTACTTGGCTAAAGAGAAAGCTTCTAAATCGCTCTCGAACTACTTGATAAGTAAACATTAGTTGAATTAAATAAGTGTTTAAAATTTTTCGATGTTGAAAAGTTAATGTAGATGTTCAGCCTGTAAAAAGTTGGGCACAGAAAATTAAATTGGAACTTCGAAAAAGTTTGTTTGAGTTAGTGTGAAGGACTTTATCAAAGAGTAGTTCGAAGGTGCTCAGAATTTTAAGGTAAGTTCTGTTAGTGTGTGGGGTATACTAGCTGAAATCTACCTTTGGACCATGGCCGGTTTTCGTGATTAATGGTTAGCCTTTAAAAATTGAAATGAGTATGCCTACAATGGCTCGGCTCTGTTTTGTGTAGGTACTAAAATTGATGAGACCTAATTGATGAGTATAAAGTAACTTCTACGGTACGCAATAGTGAACTTACATCAAAGTTAGATCGGAGTGACATTGTTTTTATACCATGGAACGCGTAGAAAAAATGAAACCATTTTTTTGTGAAGTTATAGTTTTCAATACCTCTCGCCAACTGAGAAGGAAAACATCGTGAGGAAACCTGATTGTCTGAGGTGTTCAAATACCTCAGGGTTTGAAATTGCCAATCCGCGTTGGACCAGAGTGGTCTCTCTCTCTGAGAGAAGGTCTGTTTTCTGCAGTGAGATTTTATGGGCTACATAAAAAAATTAAAATCATCAATTGAAACATTTCTTTATAATACGCAACCAACCAATTCACTAGTGGTTACAAGTATCAACTAAAAGATGGAGACAAAACACCGGATTTCGGGGGTTGAACCAAAATACAACTTGTTTCTTATGTTATGACTTTATGTTAATTTGTAACCTTTCATATATTTGAGAAAAAAAATAGGGCGGCCAATGGAAGCCGTCATGAGCTAGATGGGTGCCATCCCGTCATCTACTCCACGACGACGGCGACTGTTGTTGCTCAACCCTCGGTTCCTCTAGGCCACGAGTGCATAAAAAAAACGTGCTCTTTTATTAAACAATCAATATTTACGCTGAATATGTTGACTTACATTTTGCTGCGGTAAAGAAAATAAGGTACCCATCTAGTATTATGCAATTAGTAATTTTGATAAAATTCCTGCGAGAAATGCTATTCTTGTCTTAAATACTACGCTTTAAGTGCCACAATCACAATAGCTATTCTGCATTTACAGTTGTTAATTAGCCCATCTAAACAAGGCCCATCTAACAGTTATGTTCGACAGATGGCAAAGCCTTACGTAACTCAACGTATTTTCGGTTAGTGTGCTCTGATGATTTGTCTAAACATTTCATTAAATTAATAAAGTTTTTTACACACGATAAATAAAAACGCTAGCTTTTAGTGTTTCTAATAAATAATAAAAAATATTTGAAATTTACAATGGTTTTTATTTATTATAAATTAGCAGTGCCCGCGAGTATCTTCGCGTTGGATTAGAATATAAAATGCCCTTACCCCTTAATGAAGGCAATGGTCTATCTCCATTCCGAATTTCGTCCCTCGAGATCTTTTCGCAGTTGTATTAAATTTAATATTCTATTATCATACGTCACCATTAAAACGCACGGCACATATCTTCTACCTAGCCATATTTTTATCGTGTCGGTGATCTAAACAGTTATATTGTATAGGCTCAAAACTACAGTACACTCGCACCTGGGGCCTCCAGCAAGTCACATAACATCACATTTACATACAAGCACATACATTGCTTTTGGCCCCACACTAGGATACCCTGTGTCGTGGGAACCAGAAACAACGACTTCACAAACATGTAAACATCCAATACCTGGGCTTTTTTTTCTCAGGCGGGATTCGAACCCGGGACCTCTTGCATGGTAGGCAGACGCGCTACCGCTACGCCGCAGATGTCGTTATTTTATTGAGTGCATTTGGACTGGCACAAGGGTTACACAGAGAGATTCTCCATACTCTGAAGAAAGACTCTGCAACAGCAGTGGTTTCGCCCGTGTGATGCTGGTGGAATAGAATCCTCAATATTATAGTGATTTGTCATATGATGTGTTTGAGAAATATTGCCAAGCGCAGCGTAGGATTCCAGCTCACTGGTCCGATGATGTAAGCCAGATTTCTGGGAGTGGCTGGATGAGGACGGTACCTAAAAATATTTTTGCCGATAGTTCTCTTAATATTTTATATAAAATTCATGTATAAAAAATAAAATGTTATCCCAAAGTTTAATAAATTTGAATCGCATCGATCGGTAGTATTTATTTTTGTTATGTTGTATGCATTGGATTTTTACATTTGAAATTAAATAAAAGTTTACTTTGAATGAGGCTGTCGTTCGAAGATCTTTGCGTAACCTCCAAGAATTGGCTTTTAAAAAGACTGAAAATTAATTCTGCTCCCATATCACCCATTATGTGCTATACTAATTTTAGTTACTTTGCATCAGTTTATATTTTTACTATTTTTCTGTCCTGATCTTGATCATTCCTCCATTCTTGCTTCCCTAACCTCCCTTAGTAACTTTTCCACCGTTTGCTCTTACTTTTTTATATATTTTTGATCTGAATATTTCTGAATTTATTGCTACATATTGAATTCAATATGATATTAAAATTTAGTTTGATTTTATTGTGAATATCTTAATTTTTATACTATTTTTATTTTAATGCACTAACCCGTGCTAAGGAACAAATTTAAAAACCTATTTAGAGGCTAAAAAGTTCACCCATGCCGGGATTCGAACCCGCAACCTCTGGCATGGATAGCCAGAGGTTGCGGGTTCGAATCCCGGCATGGGTGAAATTTTTAGTTTCTAAATAGGTTTTTAAATCTTAATTTTTGTTTATTTTATTCATAATATTAGGGGTTAAAGTATGAAAGTGCCGTTTTATTGCAATAGGTTCTTTGAATTGACATAGAATCTTCATGGGTTGGCTTTCTTGTCTAAATTGAATAACAAAAACAATTGAAAGTTGATATTCAAATGCATCACATTTTTTAAAAAATGAAATCATCATCATAGAAACCATTTGAAAAAAGTTTCATTCGAAAACCTCAAACCATGAAGATTCTATGTCAATTCAAAGAACCTATTGCAATAAAACGGCAATTTCATACTTTAACCCCTATTATTATGACCTAAGTTTAAAATAACTTTTTCTAAATTCCGTTTGTAAAATCTGTTTCCTTTCTCTACCTTGAACCTCAGTCCCAAATCAATTGACACTTGCGTAATCAGTTAATCACAAATTGTCCGAAGTCATGACTCATGACCCAAAAAAAAGTATAGATCTATTCTACACAATGGTCCTACGCAATGTTTAAAGATATTTATGGCGATTTTGTTACCCCCATTTACTTAATATACTGATGTTATGTATCATATATGATTTGAGAGTCATAGTACATTTTATTGATTCCTTTCAGTGGTTTTTGTATGGGGCGCGCACAAAGAAATAGAGCGAGACAGACGTACTCGTATGTAATCACACAGAGACAAAATTTACAGATTTATTATATGTAAGGATATAGATAGACACACCGCATTTTTAAATAAAATTTCGTTCAAAGATCATCTTTTAATTAAAACTCGATGAAAAGTTTTTTCCAAATTACGTTGGGGAACCGTCTATCCCGACACAGCCCTGCGGGGAAAAGACCGCAGGCTCAGCAACCGCAAGTGCGGTTCCGCCCTTAGGATGTAAGTCCTTTTCACTGTCGACAAAATTGCAGATAACCTAACCAAAATCCGTACAGTACAGTTGACTTATGGCGCTTCGGGGAGCTAACTAGCCCACCAATGGAAATAAATCGTAATCGTATCGTATGTTTTATACTACGTTTTTATCTAAAACAATTGGCCTCTGCATCTACGTAATGAGATGATGTATACAGCGTCCAGTGGCATCATCGCTCACACTAGATGGGTGAAGGGAACGCTCGGACGCTGCAGTGCCTGGGACATTGTTTTTAGATGGTGTAGGCTTGCCAGGCACCTATACCATCCTGACAACTTAGTCGGCCTAGCCCACAGGAAAGACTAGTCAATCCGTGCGGAACCAACTAGACGTGGGTTTCCTCACGATGTTTTTCTTCGCGGTTAGCGTGTGGTATTGCGACTACAGGTTCGCAAATGAACGTAACTTTAAAATTAAACAAAATCATTGGTACATGCCCGCACTGGGTATCGAACCTGGGTCTCCCGCTTGCGAGTATATTGTTCTACCCACTGAGCTGCCACCGCTTCTAAAAGTTTTATCTAAAAGTGAACATGAGAAATCTTTACAACTGTGATAGTAATTTTTGGAACCTACAGTCTAGGACCTAGGATCAATAATTTATGAATAATTGAACCTAGAATCAACAACTAAGCACTTTAATTATTAAAGCGCTTGGTTGTTGATTCTAGGTTCCAGATTGTAGGTTCTAAATATAGTTGTTAAGATTTTTCATGTTCACTTTTACATAATAGTACCTAGGTATATTAAATGGTAACATTGGTGATTACCGCCGAGGTGCTATTGAGAGCCAAGGACGGTAATCATAAATACACACGTGTATCATGCGACGATTTCCAACACACTTCTGAATAAAATAACAATAAAAACTCATTTTATTTAGTTGTAAAAAATGTTTCGCTGTGGCGGAAAACATTAATCAGTTTTCCTATGCGCGCGCATTGCGATCGGCCACATACTAAAGGGATGAGATTTTTTTTTTATTTTGCCGCGCATAGGTTTTGCGCCTATTCTGCCACGTACAAAATGAAGGATTTAAAGTTTTCTTTTATTACAGAGAAAACAAAAGTAAAATTTGAGTGAAAGTTTTATTTATTAAACACGTACGAATTAACATTATTTATTTAAATAACAAATTGCATGAAATGAGCAAGCGATTTATTTATTCTATTGAACACGATCTTTTTTTTTAATAAACCTTTTTTAAGACTAAGCAACTCAACCAATAAAATAAAAAAAAATCTATAACTCACTAGTGAGATAAAGCAATGAAAATATGAAAATAGATAAATGAAAATAGCATAAGTCACAGTTTGATAATGCGTGTCATTCTGTGCCAAATTGCGGTGACCATAAAGCCACTTTATGAGCAAGTGTGGTGAAAAAATGTATTATAAAACAAGTTAGGATTTTTTTCCATTGGTGCACTAGTTTGCAACGCGAAGCGCCTTAAAGCTGGATTTACTTGATTTTTTGTCGGAAGAGTCCGACCAGGTTTCGTTCTGATTTGCAGAGTTTATGATGGTGAGTAGAGAGTAGTGAATGGTGAGCTAGTAAGTAGTAGTTAATAATGTGTACCTAGGTAGCCCAAGTCCCGCCAGACCCAAATGACTTCCGTGCTCAGTGCAAGTCATTTCGTCTAGTTATTTGTCGGGCATTATATCTAGTCGGGTCATAAGCGACTGGACTAAAAAAAATCTGACCTCTATGGATAAACTTGGCGACATATCCGGGAGACCTACTAGAAATATGCTGATGCTATTACTTCCTAGGCACCGACTATCTAAAACTAGTAAGTATACAAAGGTCTTTGGAGTAAAGGTATATCCGCGCGATATTATTGAAACCGAGAGTCTTAGTACGTTTAACCAGTTTATTAATTACTGACCTGTAATTTCTTTTATTTTATTTTAATTAAGTTTATAATGACACATTGACATGTAACTTTATTATAATGAATAAAGTACTCTAATAATCTACTTTGAGTCTTGACTGCACCATAGTAATACAATGATAATAAATTTATGTACACAAAATACAAAATTAACCCACATTTAAATTATTCGCAATGTTTTCTTCTATTTTCGATATTAGAAGTACTTATTCAGTCTACGCGGCCAGCCATCAATCGCAGCACGCATGCACGACATTCATGCAACATTCATGTCAATATAGGGGACTGTTTTGATCAGGGATGCGAGACGCGAATTTACGATGGGGCTTAGCTCAAACCTTCTTCTTTAAGTATGTCATGCTCATACCTAATCGAATCAACGAACCAACGAATTTATAAAAAAATGGCCTCGGTCTAAGCTCTCAGTATTTCCACGTCCAGTTAGCGATGTCCTTGTCTGGTAAACATAGCACAGGGTATCCTAGTTTGGGACAAAGACTAGTGATTGTGTTGTGTGGATATTATCTTATTAATTAACCTGATTAATTAACCTGATTAATATGGCTGCCACCTGTAAATAAGTTGGGCCTGGAGATTTCAGAAAAGTACTTTTTCTCAAACATGCTTGGACACTAGCGTTATTTTGACAACATTCTTCGAGATAAATCGAAATTGCTGTACTTGCTAAGTACATGCGAGCAGCGGCCAGCAAAAGTAGTATCATACTCTATAATGTAGGTTTTCATAAAACTTCTCACTAACACACGACACGTATTTGTCGTGTTTTAGCCTCAGAGCGTTTAGTTCAGTATATTCAGAGGTTTTAGCGGCCAAATAAATTACATAGTTAACCCATATATCGTATAATTTCAAAATGGAACGATCTTTTACTTTGACACATGGCAACTAAGACAACCAAGGAGGTAACTTATCAAAGTTTTTATTTCAATTTCGAACTGCCTTGCACATAGAAAGCTGTTTTTTAAAAAAAAAAAAAAACAATTGAACAGTTTAACGCGGGAGAAATTATTGTTCTTCGTTGTTTGTTATTCATTATGAAAGTTAATTGTATTTTTAAATTAAAAGTTCTGCGTAGGTACTGATACTACTCACTCCGCAGACTCCAAGGCAAACCCGGAGAGGTGGCAACTACTGCCCAATGGATTCAGCCTGGATTTCATAAACGAAGTTTGGGTTTTTTTACTGGCACAGCGTCCCGCTGGCATATCTAATGCTTGTTTTTAAACATAGTCTTTGAAAGAGGTTCCACAATGTTTGTTAGGATTCTAACTTGATATCTTGTTTAGCACTGGTTTTTAATACTTTTACACAAAAGAAAAAAAATCGTTGTACCCGAATAGGAGTCAAATCGAACCATAAATGAATGGCGATGACTGCTCTTAACTCATGGGATACGTTTGCTTGCTTTTTCACGTATGTGGTCTGAAATGGTTTTTGGCGCTATTTTTTTCCGCATAAGTATCACTTTAACAAAACCCGGCTTCTTGCTACTCTAATTTTCTCTAGGCGTGCGTTAATCGAGAAGCACTTTCTATCTTCCTACAATCCCAGGTCATCATTTAAGATCATCATTTTTATCGTGTTCCTGTTCTGCTTAGTCCATTGAGTTCCAGATGGATTTTAATCGGGAGGTCGTGTGTTCGAATACCGGTATGTACCAGTAACTTTATTTTCTGAGTTATGTAATTGGTGATGTTTTCGTAGCAATGCCACTCATATTAACCGTGAAGGAAAACATCGCGAAGAAACCTTAGCGTATGAAGTGTTAACATACCTCAGCGCTTGCTACATGGCCCAACTATGGGGTTGGTGAAGTGCTGAAATATCAACTCTAACTATATTGTCAACTTTGTCTGACGCCGACATCAAATTTTTTACACTTTTTACAATATTCTAAATTATTACCGTATCCTTTTTGAAATCATAACGAGTACAGCTCTCTTCATAGTACGATAACAACAAGGTGACTTTTACAGAATTTAAATCTTTACCTATAGTTGAGAGAATGTTTTATGTCTCAAAATGTCTCATTGTGAACAGTCTTATTGATGATTGGTCAAACACATTTGTAAATATTTGTGAATTTCATCCTTTTACTCGAAGGTAGTAGGAAGGTTCTTTCTACCACTTTGAATTTTTTATTCACATAATTTTATCTACCCTCGTAAATGCGTAAACAATAAAAAGTGCAAATTTATTTTTATTATTTAATTAATATTGGGAAGACTAACAGCACATAACAAAGAGTAACAAAATTATTAAACATACAGAAGGCCAATTATAAGTCTCCACTTATAGAAAAAAAAATTATCACTTAAGCTCTTAAAGCAAAAATCTAGTGACAGTTTAAATCACTACATTAATATTTAAAAGAAAAAAAAACAGTCCATAAATCGTTCTAACCAACAAAGAAATCTGCACTAAGTTTATCCCTCAAGCTTTGGACTGAAGAATTGAACATATCCTGATCGCCTATTTTCGCCAGTTTATTAAATTGGTTGCAAGCCCGCCATATATATGAGTTTTGCCTATACCAAGTTGACACTTTTTCCAAATGAAAAACTGGATTTACTCGCCTTGATCTGTTTGGCTTGATGAATTGGCTGACACCGACTTTAAGACACTCGACCCATACTTGTATTAGCTTAAGCATTTTTGTATAGTCTATCTAACATATCCTATACAAAAACAAACAAAAAACAAATAAGAAGCCCCATTTTTTTCAAAATGATTAGATTTAATTACAGTTCAATGATTTGCCATTTATCGCAATATTCTCGAAAGTACCGGTACCTACCGGTTACAAGAATGAAAGATTTTACTTCTATACTCAGTTCAGTTGACGTAAATGTAACAAAATCTGTACGCGATTTAGGACAAGTCGGCTCTGTCCTCGTACCAGGCTGTTATGATTATAAAGTTTTCAGGTAGGTACATGTTTTTTGTGCCGAAAATTTTCTGAAAAGTCCGCTGGTACAGTCGACAGCACTTCTCATCATTTCATTCTTTTTATGTTCTCATCTTTTCAATTATACATGGTGGATTGTGGTCCAACTAGTGATGTTGTAAATTATTTCTGAATACTCACATCTGGAGATGTCTGGAAATACCCCCTAAACATATACATGTTCGGCGATTTTTTTTGTAGTTGTCGAATTATATATTTTTAAAGTTTTCTGCCAGCGATGTTTCAGAAATTCATAAGTAATAGTATTTTTTTGTTGTAGCCGCGGTATTTGCAGTTATTTTAAATGAGGTTTTAATAAAAAAATACTCAAGTCAATTGTCAAACAAAGTCATTGATATATGCCGGGATTCGAACCCACGACCTGAGAAGCCGGCGTTCTACCGCTCCGCTTCCACCATTATTTACATTAATGCACTTTTATCAGTTCCGTTACGTTAAACATTGCAAAAAAGATGTAAAGGTTGACCTGCTGTTGACTGTAAGAGAAATTGAATTTGAAGTCTGCGGGTTCGGGAAATTAATTTGCTCGCCAAGTCTCGCCCAACCTTGGGGCCAAGTGCGAAAAACTCAGCCAGCAGCCAAATAGAAGGAACGTGGGACGGGGGAAATGGCGAGCCACGTTGTACAGAAATCACGCCCTCCCTCGGTCTCTTCTGTGTGGGCTTCGTCAGAGGATGTGTGTTTGGCTTCGTCCCTTCAGTAAATATTGAATAAAAAATCTCCTATGCATATTTTCTGCGCCCCTCGGTTCAGGTTTAACTACAAGTATCATTTTACATTTCCAAAGTGCATTCTACTCAGTTACGTCTCTGGCCACATTGAAAAAAGAATATCGATAATGCTGTTGTACAGTCAACGGCATGTGGGGAATTGAAGTTGCTTCCAGGCGACCTTAGAACTTTAATGTAAAGATTGACGTGCTTGTACGGCTTTACGGCTTGGTTGTGAAATAATAATAACGATTTTTGCACAGTGCTTCCCTTTAACGTGCAACTAGCTGTGCCCCGCTTTGTTACCCGCGGTAAATTAGAGAAAATAAATAGTGTATTAACAGTAAAATATATTTTTCCGCAATAAAACGTAGCTTATGTAATAATCCAATGCATGAGCTAAATTCATACGAAATTTTATTAAAATTGCTCCAGCCGTTTAGACGTGAAGAAGTAACAAACATACACACTCACAAACTTTCGCCTTTATAATATTAGTGTGATGTGATGATGACGTCATAAAGTGTTCTCTATCCATCTATAGTCACTTGTCCTAGTGCCAAATTTTAATTATAATTTTCTCTTGTTGCAGATTGATCGTGCAGAGGACTTAAAGATTACTTCTATATTATAACATAACATAAACACTTAAAAAAATAGTATTCGTTAAATTTCATTCTATAATATTAGCGACTGTTTAATCGAAATGCAGTCAAATGTGCACAACTCATTGATGAGTTCTCGAACTAATTGTCGTAACAGTGTCTATGTAAAAATAAGATAGATTATTAAAATAGTGAACAAAGTTAACAATGAAGTGACTCAAGTAACACCTAGTTGCATCTATGAAACGTATAATAGGAAATTCATCAGATATGCAGGACATGGAGGTAAGAAATAGAAATTTAAAATTACTCTCCCATAATCTTCTCATATCCGTCCATCAGGAGGTACATTTTTTACTATTTTTATTGAAAAGAGTTGACTAAATAGAAGTATGGGTGATTGCCCTAACTGTGTACCAGGCCACTCCGAAAGCTTTTCGAAAAAAAGTTTTTATGTACGAGTATAAGACACTGGCCACTTGTAATTGTTTTGAAAACCTATTATTTTTAAAAGTAAAAATACTACTGTTCGATTTAAAAAAAATTCTCCTCATTTTTTTGAGAGCCAATCAGCCAATTAAAATTTTCTTGTCTCATTAAAAAATGGATCTGCATCGAGAACATTTTAGTGCTATGATTTTTTACGATTTCAAATGTGGCTTAAAACCTGATGAGTCATTTGATCGACTTCGAATTGCTTTTATGGATGAAGGACCTTCAAAAGCAACCATCTACCGCTGGTATAGCGAGTTCAAACGCGGTTGTCTTACTTTGGGGGATGAACAATGGAGTGGTCGTCCTACGACGGCTGTCACCGAAAAAAGTGTGCTGGCAGTAAAAAAAATAATTCAAGAAAACAGACGAATTAGGTACGGAGAGATTCAGCATACACTGCAGATTGGTTCAGGAAGTGTTCACAAGATTTTGCACGAGCACCTTCGCGTAAGGAGAATAGTTTCCCGCTGGGTGCCGCACAACCTCACCGAAGCTCAGAAGCAGGCCCGTGTGGATTGGTGCCGTGATATGTTACAAAATAACAGGGCCGCGAAGGCGGTGGCTGTCTTTCATCATCATCATCAACCCATTATGCTCCACCGAGGGGAACGGGTCTTTTCCCCGAGACCCCTTTCCCTCGGCATAGGCCATCCTCCACCACGGGGGCCAAGTCCGGATTGGTGGAGGCTTGCAAGTCTAGTGGCTGGTCTTACTGTTAGAAGTTTTCAAGCCGCCGCCGTAAGGCCTCTGACTTGGCTTAACAACTGCTATCTCCCGACTGCAGCCGGCACTAACTGCTTAACGTGCCTTGCGAAGCACGGTCCCGCTCGGAGAAATGCCACTAGCGTCAGTCACAGATAGTCACCCATCCATGCGCTGAAGGCACCCTTTACTGCTTAACCTTCGTAGTCGTTTAAGATCACTCAGGCAGCCGGGGCTTTTATTTACTGTCGTAGAATTTGTATGGAATTATTCAGATGAACACGTTCTGGCCGCGATTAATTGACCACAAAACAAATGCCGGCTGCACGCCAGAGAGAGTCGTGGTCAGAATGCGTTGTTTTGAATGTGCCCATATACATACTACTGCAATAAATTAATGCCGTCACCATCGCGAACACGATCGCTTCGCTTTGTCAGTTCAGTTGAGCGTGTTTAACTATGAGAATTAAGGGAGAGTGAAAAAGTTTTTTTATCATATTAAAACATTGGCTTCTGCATCTACGTAATAAGATGCTTTATACAGCGTCAGTGGAATCTTCAATCACACTAGATGGGTGAAGGGACCTCGGATGCTGCAGTGCCTGCGTTGTTGCATTCCCGCACTGGGGATCGAATCTGGGTCTCTCGCTTGCGAGTCCATTGTTCTACCCACTGAGTCACCACCGCTGTCTTATTAAGGTTTTAATAAGCTCAATATTTAAAATTTTAGTGGCCTCATTCTCATGGGATTACTAAAGAAGCGATACTTGGCGATATATCCCCAAGTTAAGGTCTTTTAGGAGATATAGAAGATCTAAGAAGTAACCTTACTTACTACCTTACGTTTGCAGAAATGTATTTGTAATCAGATACCAACCACCTCAAGGAACATTAACGTTTTAGAAGTTTACTTTATAAAAAATGATATTTAAAATTTCTGGTTCGCGAATTAGCTTCTCGCTCTGGTTTATAGCCATGATTATGCCGTCATAATTATGGCTATAAAGAAATTGCTTTTTGTAATAAGACCGCCAATTGTACTGTATTTTTTATATAATTTCGGTTACTGTAATTTCTGTGTACAATAAAGAATATTCTATCTATCTTTCATATAACCATAGTTGCATACCATGATATTATATAAATGCACATGTCTATTCCGGGTAGATTTTTATAGCACATTCATTACCTAAAAATGTTCAACTGTTTCTTGTTAATGATTAAAATAGTTATATGTTAAACGGGTCTAATCGCGATTATTTATTAGGTAAAAGTATCTCGAATCATTATGAAATACTAATGATTCATATTCCAGCAAACCTTTTTTAAATATTTTTTATACTTAGTAGTTTTTTTTATGTAGCGCATAAACGTTCCACTGTAGGGCACAGGCCTTCTCTCAGATTGAGATACTATGGGCTTAATTACCACGCGTGCCCACCGCGGAGTGGCAAATTCAAGCGCTGAGTTATTCGAACACCTCGACAATCAGGTTTCCTCACGATATTTTCCTTCAGATAGTAGTAAGTACCTAGTATTTAAATAATTTTTTTTAGATTGATAATTTGTCTATTTGAGACGTTGACAAGAATTGACAATAATATTCGTTGATATTTATTTTTGGAAGTAAAGATTATTACATTAATTCAATTGATAATGTCCTATTGTAATGTTGTTGTATTGTTTTAAAAACCTATTTAGAGGCTAAACATTCCACCCATGCCGGGATTCGAACCCGCGACCTCTGGCTATCCGTGCCAGCGCTAATGGGCGACTCACCGGCATCCACTGAGGCCGGTGAGTCGCCCATTAGCTCACTCCTAGCTCAATTTCGAACCTCTTTACAATACTCTCTGTATTACGTACAGGCAGCGACATCTGGCTGGAGTAATTTGCATCACTTGCAGCCCTGAGTACCTACTTTGCAGTTAGGTTTTACATCGGAATGATATCGCTGTACCCACATGATTATGTTATTTTTAATGCACTAACTCGTGCTAAGGACAATTTTAGAAAAATATTTAGAGGCCAAAAATTCCACCCATGCCGGGATTCGAACCCACGACCTCTGGCTATCCGTGCCGCGGGTTCGAATCCCGGCATGGGTGGAATTTTTAGCCTCTAAATAGGTTTTTAAAATTGTCCTTAGCACGGATTAGTGCATTAAAAAGAATATAATAATGCATTGTTACTAACACTATATGAGAATTTATTGTAAGTAATTCTCATATAGTAACAATGGTAGCATATGCTATGGTAGTAATAATACTTACACATTAAAATAAAATTTCCAATAAACTAAATTTACACTGTCCAGTCTCAGCCAGCTCTACTGCTTGTCGCGCTGCATCGACACCCAGTGGCGCTATATGGCTACGGGCACTATTTCTTACCCTACACATCAAAGATGCTGTCCGTATCTGTAATACGATATGCAATTGAACAAGTGTATAATAGACTCTAGTCGCAGTTCGGGCGTTAGTTTTTGACATTATATTTTGTTATTAGGTTGAATACACGTGGGAGATGGATTTGAACCGCAGCCTGCTGGGCGCATCCACGGTGCTGGTACCGCGGAAGCCTACGGCCAGCGCTCCCGTGGAGAGCATGCCGCAGTGGGCGCACAACTCCTGGGTCTGCCTCTTTGCCGCCATGTTGGTCATCGCCATCGGCGGGAACGCCATCGTCATCTGGATTGTCGTTGGTAAGTTACATGATGTGCACAATAAGGAGGCGACACAAAAAAGTATAATATACTCTTTTGTGTCGCCTCCTTTGCGCTCAACTGTTGATTCTCTGCTGGGCACGGACCTCCATGGTGAAAGGAAGGTAGGTACAATGGAGGTCAGAGTGACCACGGCTTATGTCATTATTTTGGCAGTGCAACCTCTTGCACGGATCTCCTTGGCCATCAAACAGTTTTTTTTCTTTTGTTTTCCCGCTCTTTTGTTCTTTGATTTTCAATAGAAAGGAAGAATCTGTGAAAGAAAGGTCTTATTAAAAAAAAGAAAAATGTAACACATAGGCCCGCCCTTGGTTTACCGTACATTAACAGGCTGTCAACAGATTATTAGAGAAGCCATGGTGGATTAGAGAATTAATCTAAGGTAACATAAAATATTGTTTACGAATAGCTTTAAGAGAATGGTTATCTATTATCCACATAACCCAAGGTTAGCTGGAAGAAAATACTCATTAGTATTAAGCTCGCCTTTGTACAAATATGCTTATTGTGCAATAAAGAATTTTCTTATCTAATCTAATCTATGTCAATTGGTATCCACTAAGTTGAGTGACGTCGATTATTGCATTTATAAGATACTCCAGTTGTCAATTGCATATTTTATTATCTTGACACTTCGGAAACGTTAAGATGGACAACGAACACAGTGGACCGTTACATAATAGAGGGGCAGAGCCTTTATTATGAAACAGTGACATTATCGGAAGTAGCCAAATGTTAGCTTGTAAATGTCAAATGTGACAACGGAACCCGTGTTACCGCAGATTATGTAATCGTTAGTATGAGTAGAAATCAGTATGGTCGCTCGATAAAGTCGATTTCATAGGTTTGAGACTGTTGGAAAAGTTTTCATGCCATTTGTTTCTGTCACCCACCTAAATTTTTTTTGTTGAAGTTGTTCTTTATGATATATTCTCGAATCTTTGCCCAACGGACTCAATAAGGCCGATTGTGGTTGTGCAATAATTTGCAAGCTCTTGGATAATGGAAATTAATTAGAAAGATAAAGGTAGACATGAGGGAGTAAAATGTTGGTTATTGTACATATGGTAAAAACAATTATATAGCGGATACAGAAAATATTTTTTCTCATTATTTCGATTTCTACAAAGTAAAAGTTAATCGAGTAGACCCCCTATTTCTGCCTGGGACATCTTTTACCGGCCCTTCCACCTAAATTCTTTTATGTATTTTGTCAGTCAATCTTTCTTAATTCATCCTCTCCATTATGTCCAAACCAAGGTCCTGTAACTTCGTCCTCATTTTTCTCCTATTTTATAAGTATAGCAGCCTACACGAGGTAGAATATTATAAATTGGTCATTTCGCACACATGTGGGTTCAGAGAGTACAAGGAGTACTACTAATTATTTTGTGTTCGTCGTTTGAGGCTGTGTGTTGAGACCAAGCAAATAATAGGGTACTATTTAAATTAACTTGTCTTTAAATAAAACATACATATACATTGAATCAAGCTTATGTCCCGGAGCGGTAGGCCGAGACCAGGGTTTGCCAAGTTAGACAGATAGAGAAAACTGCATTACACATATATCAACCCTTGTATGCCCCAACACTGCAGGGACACGGGTCTCTTCTTGCATCGCTGGAAGGTTAGGCCATGTTCCGCCGCGGGGGCTAGGTCCGGGTTGGTGGAGGATTGTAAGACAGTGGCGGGCCTTACTGTCAGAAGTTATCAAGCCCCCATAAGGCCTCTGACATGGCTTAACGACTGCCATTACATGACAGCCGGCTCCAACGGCTTAACGTGCCTTGCGGAGCACGGAAGCGCTCGGAAAAATGGGACTAGCGGTAGTCACGGAACGGTCACCCATCCTGCACCTGACCGCGCCTGTTGTTGCTCAACTCAAGTGATTGATTCCAATCACTCGGTTCAACTAGGCCACGAGCGCTTAGTGATTTTAAATGATCACGAAGGTTAAGCAGCATGGGTGGGTGACCGTCTATGACTAACGCTAGTGGCATTTTTCCGAGCAGTTCCGTGGTTCGCAAGGCACGTTAAGCAGATAAGTCACAGGTCTTAGGGCGCTTGAAACATTCTGACGGTAAGACCAGCCACATAGCCATTGCCAGCTAGTCTTTCAAGCCTCCACCAATCCGGACTTGGCCCCCGCGATGGCGTATGGCCTATACCTTCCTCAGGGAAGAGACCCGTTAATCATTGGAAACATGTAAATTTCTGAAAAAGCGTAAGGAAAAACATTATCTTGTTACCTTAAACAGGATACACTTACTTCAATTTTGTAGTCAGAATTGTTCTCCGACAAAAAAATTACTTAAAACTCCAAAAGTCCGACTCTTGGTTTTAGACCCCTAAATTAGGGAGATGCAAATTGGCTTTGTTGAAAATAATATCTCTGACGTAGGTCGAATTTCCCATAAAACAAGAAGTTTTTCACAAAGTAGGTAGGTAGAAAATAATTTCCTATTTCTATTCTGCGTGTCCAAAGTAAATCACCATCTCTTTTCTTAGTAGTCTTAACAAGGAGTCTCAAATAGTTGAACCTCCTCGACTCTAATGAAAGTGTTCCGGAAACAAACAAACTGCCGCAGGGAGGTAAAATTGCTTTGAGATTGAATGGATTTACATAAATATAGAGTGCTGCTTTGGACGGAAATATAAAGACAATTTCATCTTCTTGCTATTTTGAAATACGTATCTTTAAGGAACTATAATACTATCTCTTAATCAAGTGTACAGCACCAATATGAATTCGTAAGTAATATTTTAAAGGAATGTTAATTTTGTTTTATAAACAGTATTATCCATATAATTATTGTTAAGGTAGCCTATTTGTAATTAATCGTGAGTGTATTACGATATAGTTGAATAATGTTTTCTTTTATGTTAAATAAGTTTCTTACCCGGGGAAATATCGTGAGGAAACCCGCAGTTGTTTGGTTCCGTATCATTGACTTGTCTTTCCTAAGCTAGGTCGACAAAGCTGTCAGGATGGTATAGGTGCTGGATAAGCCCACTGCGTCTAAAACAATGCCTCAGGCACTGCAGAGACCGAAAAGTTATGACGTGAAAGGATAATTATTGAATTGGTGGGTGCCCATAAAATACATTTTCAAAAAAAGATCAAGTTATTTTTTTCGATGTTTATTACTTTTCATATTGATATAGTTGTTCACCAAGTTTGTGATGTTTCGTTTCTCTGCGGCATCGAATTTGAAACGAAGTAGTTCGCCAGAAGTGCTCAACTAAAGTGTTCGCCATAGCTCAATGGATTCGCAAATTGAAGTGGCAGTGGGCGGGCCACGCCGGGTTTGCCACAGGACCGATAACAGTTTAGATAAACTGGTCCTAGAGTAGAGACCACGAATCGGTAAACGTATCGCAGGACGCCCTGTCACCAGGTTGACTGACTACATTTACAAAGCGGTTACCTTGTGCTATGATAACCAGGCATTTCAGTCAACCGTCACAAACATGTAAATATTTTTGAAACTCGTAAACATTATAAATTTAGCAATTGCTTTGCTACAAGCACTTTTCATTAGTTCGCGACTTCGTTAAAACAATTGCGCTGGTTGTAGTTAAGAACATTTTTTGCTTTGCCTTTTTATCCTTATTACTTCTGATCTTGAGCTGATGCTATTTAAAATAGCTATACCAATGTCCACCTGAAGATTTGTTCAAAAACAAAACCGTATGGAACTCGGTTCATCCGTTTGTGTGCTATATACAATGTCATACACAGATAGGTATTAATCAAACTCAAAATATCCCTCATTTTTCGAACCTGGGCTAAAAAAGCAAACACGGTAAAAAAGCTTTACGCCGGGCAGCTTATCAATCATCGCCTTATATTGTCCCTTTTGGACAAATGTACGCCGAGCGAAATATGACCTTAAAGTTGACGGACATGTAGGGACCTATATTTTATCCCAACTTTCGAATAAGACCGACTTGCGTTGCACCATATCCTTAAGGATATATTAAGCAGCTATTACACAAAATTATTCATACAAAACCGTATTTAAATGGCCACTCCAGAGAACGTGAAAGTCGGCTTAAGTATGGAAGGTCTCGTAAGGCAATTAAATTTAATTTCTTGGACCGCGACATGTTAGCTCGGAATTGAGTTGACTTATTGGCGACAAAGTACATTACTTATGTCATCTATTACCTACCTCAAACATGCTCGCTCTCAGACTGCCGATTCACTTAAGTCTTGCCAAGATAAACCTTTGTATAGCGTAGTCAAAGTTGAATGGAGATTTCAACCCTCATGTCTTATTATGAGGAAGTTTGCGCGAGTTAGTTAACGTTGGTTTTCCAAGTTTGGATCAGTTATTCTATTGTACGGAGGTGTGTGTACTAATGAAGGTGCAAGCTGATGTCCTGCCAAAGTATGGGGCTCCATTCAGTAACACTACCCTATGATTTTAGGGTTCCTTGTTGACTTTTTTTTATGTAGCCCATAAACGTCATACTGCAGGGCACAGGCCATCTCTCAGAGACAAAGTTTGGACTTAAATACCACCCTATGGAGTACAAAAAACATATGTTTATGTACAGTCTGTTAGCTTTTAGAATATACCTCGGCTACTATCGGATAGAATCGGATATATTCGTGTAATAGAAATATCGGAACTGGTCCGAGGTATATTCTAAAAGCTAACAGACTGTACTCACACAACGGTCTGCAGATTTTTTTTAAAAATCATCATGCTAATAGTGATTTTAGGACCCGCCACCGAAAACCTAGGATCAAGAACCTGTACTATACATCATTTATGCCAAAAAGGGCCGCATATGGCGTTAATTCTATCAAGTGCTGTGGTTTTTTGCATTAGGTCAACAAGGTGATACTCAATGAGCCCGTACGTCTGGCGCAACCTGGGCAACTATCAGCGGTTCCCATACGCTGATTGCCAAATCCTTTCACCACGATGACATGCCATTGACACTCTGAGAAGAAAAATACGGCCATGGGTCCTAAAAATCACTAACATGATTGAGGGATTGGTCTGACATTTTTTGCATAAATAATACAATTTTTTTCAACGGCGCCTAGGGTTTCTGCATGTAGTTTAAACGAGCTTCCTTAGTAAAGAAATGCCTTTAAGTTCCGATAACTCATGCAAGAAAGCTCAGTTCAGTTGAAAAAAAGTTCCAAACTTTAACTGGAGCTTCCGCAGCGTAACGAAGTGTTAAATCTCACTTAGAGCATTTGCTTACTTCATTTCAACCGTAAATAATCTGTTAGCTTGCGTACGAATAACTTCACAATGAACAGTGTAATTTTAAACATTTCTTCTATTATCTGCTTTGATTGCTTAAACGATTTTTGTAATTGTGTATGGAATCAGGCGGTAATTTGCGGAAATCCATAGTAGCATTAAAATGTGACAATTATTTTGCTAAATTCCGCAGGCTCAGGCTAAAATGCTCAGGCTCACAAGTGCAAGTACTTGCACTTGTGAGCCTGAAGATGCCTCGTGTTAGAGGCGAAACGCGTCGCGTATTTTCTCACACAAGTACCTATTGGTGTCGGTGGTGATGTTCGTATCTTGCTTCTGCTTGAAAAAGTGGGAGGTAGGTGCATTAACTAACCGCATGGTGCTTGTGGGATTTTTGGCGGAATGTAGCAAAGTAATTTTAAAATTTTAATGCGATTTTTTTAAAGCTAAAACCTACACTACTTTAACAGTGTTATTTATAAAAACGCGATACCTCTTACGCACTATTTAGATCAGTTTTTTGAATCTGTGATTAGTTTTCTTTCCTTATTAAATCTCCACTTCAGACTGTCTTAAACATAGTTTTACGAGTATTTTAAAGAATCGTGTTTTCTTATTTCTTACCTCATTTATAGATCGCAATAGTTAACAAACTAACTGCTACGTATACTGGTCTGATATTGACTTAAGTGACTAATCATCTGCAAAATATTTCATCCTTAGATGCAAAGTTCCCCTTTTTTAAGTTATTACGTGACAATTTTTATCCGCAAAATATTTTCTTTGGATAAATTTCCTCTAATTTTTAACACAATGGTCATAGAGCTTATACCTAACAATTAACAGGAGGAGGACTTATAGCGGAACAAAATTCTGATTTTACTTTTAAAACCAGAAGTTAGCTTAGCTAAGACCTGTTTTAAAACCGCCAGAAGTCTTACTTTAGTGAAATCATATTTGTAGAAATAACACCGTAAGATTTTATTTAATTTTGACCCCCTCACGGGATAGGTATAGCCTACTGTGGGGGTCTGTACCTATATGATGTACTTTTTCATATGGCAATAAACGTTTTTATCCTATCTATCTATCTTAATATAACTAACTAGCTGACCCAGCGAACTTTGTACTGCCTAACAGTCGATTCTTTAATATATTTTTTTATTTTTCTCTCCGTAGGAACCATCATCGTACTTCAAGGAATATTCTAAAAAAAGAATTAGCGAAATCGGTTCAGCGGCTCTCGAGATTTGCGCTCACCAACACATTTAGCGATTCATTTTTATATTATAGAAGATGGTTAACTAAATAAGGTATATTTTTATTTAGTCTCTTCCCAAAGACCTGGTCTGAGCGGAGGCTTTGATTGTCCAAGGCGCAATCGTTAAGCGCTAAAAGCTTCAGCAAACCTTCCTTATCTCAGAGACATTAAATATTATATCTTAGGACTTAAGTGACTCGGAAGGCTGTATTAAAACTTTTTAGGGTTCAACGTGAAAAAATACATGGTAGTAGCATAGATATAAATGAACTTAAAATTAGCTATGTTTGGTACCCAAGTTTAAGTAGCGCCTTAAACATGTCGCGCTACATAGCTCCAGACATGATGTGATATCTGGAGCTACGTAGCGCTACCAATGTAGAAAAAAACATACCATATCTTCTTATACGCGACTTTGGAAAAAGTGAACATCTTTATTAATGTTAAATAAAGTTGCCTCTTTTTAGAATATAGGGCCAAGAGTCTAGTACACCAGTTTGCTGAAAGTCGCAGTTTTTAGCGGAAATCTATTAAAGACCCAGGATGTTGATCCCAGGTTCT
The DNA here is from genome assembly GCA_934045075.1 of Yponomeuta sedellus. Taxonomy (NCBI): domain Eukaryota; kingdom Metazoa; phylum Arthropoda; class Insecta; order Lepidoptera; family Yponomeutidae; genus Yponomeuta; species Yponomeuta sedellus. Next base: position 9,651,020 of record OW203727.1, on the reverse strand, counting down.
AGACTATAGGTTCTAGAAATAATTGTCACAGTCGTTAAGATTTATGATGTTCAATTTAAAAAAAGAAGCTTTATTAAAACCAGAGATACCTATGATTATTATTCCATTGGTGGAAAGTAGCTCCTTAAAAATTGCGCATCATAGAAATAACCGTGCAGTAACAATAAATGATGATAGTCCCGAACTGAATGAAAGCAAATACAAAATCATGTTTTCTAATTTGTAACACTGGTTTGCTCAACGCTGTCTGATTATATATCTATCGGTTTATCCATGAGTAAGCTCTTTCCAGTAACTAAATCTAAAAATGTATTACCTAAACCACGACATTTACAGAGCTAAACATAGACTGTCACTAATAGATTACATTTTATGACTGACGACACCTTCGATCAGATATTAATTTTTCTCTTTATTCTAGGATCAGTATTAATGTATTTACACAATAAATTCTACAAATGTTTTGTTGTGGAAGAAATAAAATTCAATAATGTGGTGTGCAGAATCTTGGGCGCGCGAATAAAACTTGCGCTTGGACCTTTTCGTAGGCGTCCGAATAAGTACATACCTAGAGATAAATTTTTATACAAGATATTTTTTTCATGTGAAATTTTATTTGCATCTTTAATAAAGAAACAAAAACCTTTTTGTATCAAAATTTTCACATCTCAAACGCACCGAATTAATGCAAAAAAACTTAATTTAACTATTTTTCAAACTGGCGAAAAATGCACGTAGGTAATCTTGGTCGACAATTTGAGGTTAAGCTATCAACCCCCCCCCCCCCCCCCTACCACCTATCCAAAACCTAACGTTCTCGGTTCTCATGCATTTACACTGCATCATGCCTGGACTACACAGGCTTGACCTAGCGTGGTGCACTATTTCTGCTTGTTACCCTTATTATTATACACTAGCTTGCCTGTACACACTAGCTTGGCTTCAACCGCGATAGAATTTATCCCACGGGAACATTTTACCGGAATATCAAGTATCCCACGTCTCTATTGAGATCTTTGTCTACCTGTACGCCATGTAATCCATTCAGCCGTTTTTGCGTGATTAAGTAAGAAACATCTCGACACACACATTCGCATTTATAATATTACGACTGGACTACCGGACCCGAGTCTACTATACCGAAGGGACGAACGTCAAGTGTCAATATTTTTAAGTTTACCTACCAAATAATAGGTGTAGGACAGTTTATATGGAAAAATTAAATTGTTGTTTTTATTGCCTTTCTCCCAATTTTTGAATATTTTCTCACCGTTTAAACAAACATTTCACAACCAAAATTAGCCAAATCGTTCTTGTTTCGTTCCCAGCCATTTTTGAGTTTTAGCGAGACATAAAAACAGCAATTGATTTCTATATATAAAGATATTTTATAGCAAGAGAAAAAAAAACCTCAATGTATTTAAATCAACTTTACAATTCCCCACGCAGCTCACCGGCGGATGCGGACAGTGACGAACTACTTCTTGGTCAACCTCTCCTTCGCTGACCTGATGATGGCCTCGCTCAACTGCCTCTTCAACTTCATTTACATGCTTCACAGGTAAGACTTGCACGTTCTTATTCTGCTCTGAAGTTATAAAATGGAAGGCCAAATAGGCATTGTCAGTGAAGCCGGCTGTAAATAGTACGAGAAATGATATTAACCATGTATGCTTACGTCCCGTTTCGCAATACAAGTAGACAGTAGACCCGGATTTATTTCGTATACACACATTTTGACGATATGAACCTTCCATACGTCGTCGTCGTCAGGCTATACTAGTCCACTGCTGGACATAGCCTTCCCCTAAAGAGAGCCACGTTGTGCTATCATCGGGGGTAAAGCCCATAATCCCCACGCTGAGCATGCGGGTTGGGGATCGCAGTTCGTTGGAATTGTACTGCAGGGGGCGCTGCTCCTCACTCTCCTGTTTGTGTCACTTAGTCGTCTTTTACGACACCCGCGGGAAGAATTGGGTTGGTGCTATTCTCTAGGCCGATACCACACAGCAGTCCTTCCATTAACTCTTCCCTATATTATTAGTGTAACGTAACGACATCATCGGATTCGTAGGTTCTTATATAGGTTCTTCTTATTTCCGTCAGGCTGTCCTCCATCTTGTGCAGACGTTGTACGAATTTAACAACGCCCAACGAGTTACGGTTGGCGTCCAACCGTTGTAAAACCGTCCTTGTCCCTGTAACTGGGATAGAAAGACGAGGGGCACTACTGAAATAATATTATGGGAAATGGTACAAAATATGGATTTACTAAAATGTTTGTTAATAATATAAAAATAAATAACACCAATGTTTCTAATTATTACGAGGAGTTTAATGATGTTTCCCTCGATATTATTGATAAATTTCAATAAATAATTTATGAATCTATTTAGAAGCTAAAAATTCTACCCATACCGGGATTCGAACCCGCGACCTCTGGCTATCCGTGCCAGCACTCTTTCCAACTGAGCTAATGGGCGACTCACCGGCATCAGTGAAATTTCGAACCTCTTTACACTATTCTCTGTATTACGTACAGTAAATTTTAAATTGTCCTTAGCAATAAATAATGTAATGTGTTTGAAAATAGTAAAATGGGGATTTTCAATGGGGATTAGTGGAATAACCCAATTTTAAGAGGTAATTTTTGTTCCTTTATGGAGCTATTTTGATAAAGTAGATATAATGTCTATTCCCATACTCATAGCCCATACGTTTTTTCTAAGAGAAGTCCTGTGCCTTACAGTAGGACGTCTATAGGCACCATTATTATAAGTATAGTGTGTTTGAGACACCGATTATAGTTTACTTATTAATTTAATCCCTAATTTAGTATTACTTTATATTAATTTTTAATTAATATGCTTATACATTTTTTTTAATGCACTAACCCGTGCTAAGGACAATTTTAAAAACTTATTTAGAGGCTAAAATTCCACCCATGCTGGGATTCGAACCCGCGACCTCTGGCTATCAGTGCCAGCGCTCTTTCCAACTGAGCGCTCTTTACAAAGAGGTTAGAAATTTCACTGATGCCGGTGAGTCGCCCATTAGCTCAGTTGGAAAGAGCGCTGGCACGGATAGCCAGAGGTCGCGGGTTCGAATCCCGGCATGGGTGGAATTTTTAGCCTCTAAATAAATTAATATGCTGTTTAATAAGAAGAGCTCAATTGGCTATAATGAGGCCGTAAACACAGAACAGAAATACTCTCCTCGGCTACAGCAATTTTTTTATAAAAAGTTAATGTTGATTAGACGTTAACGTTAATGAAGCGCTCGTGGCCTAGGCGAACCGAGTGATTGGAATCAATCACTTGGTTAAGCAACAACAGGCGCGGTCAGGTACAGGATGGGTGAGCGTCCCGTGACTACCGCTAGTGGCATTTTTCCGAGCGCTTCCCAGCCTCGCAAGGCACGCTAACCCGTTGGTGCCGGCTGTCATATAATGGCAGTCGTTAAGCCATGTCAGATGCCTTATGGGCGGCTTGATAACTTCTGACAGTAAGGCCCGCCACTGTCTTACAATCCTCCACCAACCCGGACTTGGCCCCCGTAGTGGAGTATGGCCTAATCTTTCTGCGATGCAGGAAGAGACCCGTGCCCCAGCAGTGGGGACATGCAAGGGTTGACGCGAGACGTTAACGAGTGACTATTAATAAGCTAATTAATAAGTATTTTTCTGTCAAGTTCAATGTGTAAATAAGCTGAATTAATGTTGTTTTCCCAAAGTTACGCGTAACAATTAAAAGTTGCTAGAACACAAGTGATAAACGAACCAATTAATCTTTAGCAGAGCAACCAACAATAAAATCTCACAACAAAAACAAACTAGACGGAGGTGAGGTTTAGAGGTGAGATACGAGTATAATATTAAGTTTAAAAACCAAAGTAGACTAGTTGAACTGCAATCCAACCACATGGACTTCGGTTTGTAACTTTGTAATCTATAGGTAGACCGCGAATTATTTGGCAACGTTAAACCGAAGGAGCTACAAAAAATCCATGAACAAAAATCCTTTTTAGTCCTGACCATGAAAATAACAATAGAAGCGTAATGTGAAAACCATCCAAGTGTGCGCCGGACTTGCGCACCGAAGGTTCCGCATCATCACACTTCACACTAATATTATAAAGGCGAAACTTTGTGAGTATGTTACTTCTTCACGTCTAAACAGCTGGAGTGATTTTAATAAAATTTGGTATGGACATTGTATGGAATCAGGCGTTACTTTGCGGAAGTCCATAAAAACATTATTTTTGGCGGAATTTACCAAAGTAATTTTGTCATTTTAATGCTATGTGGTATGGAGTTAGCTGACACCCTGGATCAACACATAGGCTAAGTTTTACTGGGGAAAAACATCTTATTCCCGTGGGAAAATCGATGAACCGCGGGTAACACCGCGGAGCACTGCTATGTATATGAAACGGTCGTACAATTTGTTATTTCTTGGACAACCCCACGTAATATTTTTTCCAAGTAGCCAATTCTGAGTCACATTGCTGGGCAAAGGCCTCCCCTTTTGCCTGTCTTTCCTCTCTGGTACTTCAATAAAGTGTTAGGCGAAAATGTCAAGTAGTTACAAATTATGATTCCAGAGTAGAGATGGGACGTGGCTGGTAGAATGTTCTTACATGACCAGACCTAAAAGTTCCTAAAATAGGTATATCTTCGGGAATTTAATGCCACCTAATCATTTATTCTGAAATCTCCAAATATACTGTAAATCAATTTAGAATTACATTAATTTACAGTGAATTCAATGTAAATAAATTCAACAAAGATCAAATTAACACTTTATTTACTTAAGATTTTATCAAACGAGAACATTCCTCTTTCAAATCACGTACATAAAACCATTGATAGTACCCTATGGCCTGCAAGTTAAAGGCGACATCATATCGAAATTAACATCGACTCTACTCTGAGGCACTCTGAGGCACTATGAGTTGAGATACACAATTAGATAGGTATTGTTACCTTTTTACTGCTGCATTTCTTGGCGTAACTGGGTAACACTGTCGCCCGACCTGAAAGCTAAGCACATTGGGTAACAAAACAAACTACTTTATCCATTAGAGTCTTTTGTTAGAAAATCAATTAATAAAGTTAGGTTACAGAATGTCAAAAACGTTAACACGTAATGGATGAGAAATTTTTGTCAACATTATTATGGCTTAGACGGTAAGCATAAAATTGCTGTTACCATTACTTAAATTATTTGTAAATTACGATGTTGTGAAATTATGACGTGTTATAATTTTATTAAAGTCGTGGGTTAAAATCCTGGCATGACTTTGTTTTATGAGTTGCGTACATTTCTGAAGTTATAGTAGCAATACCACTTGATAACTGTGAAAGAAAACATTGTGAGGAATCCTGATTGTCTGAGCTGCTCATATATCTCAGCGTTTGAAATTGGCAATCTGCGGTGGGCACGCGTGGTAATTAAGCCCATACTCTCTCCCTGAAAGAAGGCCTGTATCTTGCAGTGGAACTTTTATAGGGTTCATAAAAATTGGACTACGATTTTCCGATAGCGTTGCATTGTTATTGTATCTGGCAAGAAGAAAGAAATATCGAGTACCCCCAGTATTCTAGGTGATCTGTCATGCTCAAAGACTGATGTTCTGTTTAGAATTCTAAGTAACTAGCTGACCCAGCAAACTTCGTACCACCGTACCGCCTAACAGTCGATTCTTTAAGTTTCTTAATTTTTCTCTTTGTAAGAACCATCCTCGTACTTCAAGGAATACTCTAAAAAAAGAATTAGCGGTTCAGATGCTCTCGAGATTTGCGCTTACCGACACATTCAGCGATTCATTTTTATAATAATACTGTGTGAGAAGATCCGTACAAAATCAAGGGAAGAGTCGCATTCGGAACGTCTATTTTCTTGCGGGTTTGCGGAATTACATACCGGGATTTTTTTTAACAGAAATCTACCACAAGTATATGGTAGGTCCTCAGGTGTGTTTGGCTTTACAGCGTTCAGAACCCCGTATAGAAATTTTGAAGCGGACGTCTGTATACAGCCTGGCATAACACAATATCTGGAGACATTCTCCAGACAAACGAAACGGTTTCGTTATATCTTCAGTGTTCATTGAGTACGACAAATCACGTCAATATAGGCATTATGAAGAGCCAATGAGATTGAATCAATTATTTCCATAATCTGAGCTTTATAGATATAAATTTGATGGGGCCGTCTGTATTGTAAGATCCCATCTACAACATAATATTCTTAAGAGGTAGTTTGTGTTTTTTTAAACTGGAAACAGATGGTTGTCTCCAAACCTACTGAACTGATTTCTTTTACAATAACTTAAAATAAGATCCATTCTATATTATTATTAAAAATGTTATTGCACAAAGTAGCATTTTTTTCGAGTCAACCTTTGGTTTTTTATTTAATTTATTTTTTATATACATACGAAACCTAACGCCTGTATCCCAGAGGGGTAGGCAGAGACCAGTGACTGCCACTTGCCACGATCCTGACAGATTACCTTTGCTTCATCAACGTTCATAAGTCGTTGCATGCACGCACGCCGGTTCCGGGTACTTTTTATCTTTCCCTTTGCTAATACATAATATTTGCTATTTTTTTTTATATCTTAGGGGTTTTTGGATAATGGCTGGTTGGGTAGTGCAAAATACTAAAAGTTAGGTGTGGGGGGAAGAGAATACTAATATACGCGATATAAACAGGTTTATAATGCATAGACACATAAATATATACAATACATATATAAAAATAGCCATAAATACCTCACAGACCTTTATAATTTTAGTAAGTTTGTACGTGTAAAACAAACTTTCTAAAATTATATGGACTGTAATCTAATAATCTAAATCTAATATGTATAAGCTAATATCAATTTGAACACAGGCTATTATCACTGAAATCTCGATGATGCCGCACGCATAGCATAGAGGTGGGCTGATAATGCTTATAGATTGCATGGGAAATACTAAAGAAAATGCAAGTGGTTGAGATTGCAGAACTGGCGCATTTCCGTTATTCAAAAATGTAAAAGTTTAATTTTTATTTTATACAATCTTGAAACTTGACGAGATTAATTTGTGCCCAATTTATTTCTCCAAGAGCATCCCACTTCTTTCAGTTCCCACCCATCCTCATTACGTCCCCAACAGCAATCTATCTCAGACATCAATTAATATAAAAACGGTAAAATAAAATTGGCAACTTCAGTTGGTGCCTATTACGGCATGACAACGGATTAAGTAGATTTAGACGCAAATACCGGTCATGTGCGCAAATACTGGTCACACACAGTGTAGGGTTCCGTAGAAGGAGGGGTTGTTTTACTGGTCTTAAGAACTAACAACTTGACGAAAGTGATATTCAAAGGAATTTTTACAAAGTTTTCCTTTTCAAGTTGCTCGCCTATTACTCGTAAACTACTTATCGGCGAATATCCACTTTAAAGCTCAATATTTGGTCATGGGAAGCTAAAATCAAAATACAAAGTCAATGAAAAAAAGGGAATATACCTACGCGTGGAATTGATAACCTCCTGATAAAAGTCTGTTAAAAACGGTTAAACGGTTAAAATCATCAATACTAGGTGTGCGTGTATAAATATATATATATATACACGCACACCTAGTATTGATGATTTTATAAACCGACTTGATAAATTGATAAGAAGATAATATAGTATTTATAATACTAGCACACGAGGGAATTTCGTCGTACTGCGACGCACCTTGAGCGATCGCTAAATCTTACACTTCAGCTGTGTAGAGGAACATCATATTGTTAGAAAAATTATATATCACTTCCTCTGCTTTTTACTGGCTGGACACATACTTACTAGTTAACTGATGAGGGTCCTTTTGTCTTCGGGGAAAATAAAGAGGAAGAACAAATAACTGTCGGCTGAATGGTAGGCTAGATCGTTTTTGTTTAGAGCATAGCATCATAAATCATAGGAAGCGCTCAAGGATAAAAATATTGTTGGAAATGCTAGATATATTAATTTGATACCGTAACAAAAAACTGGGCAAAAGATTAGTAAAACAGTGTGAAGTGGAAAAAACCGAACAAGTGCCATGCGGAATCGCCAGCAGTGGGCTCCGTTCAAATTTATTTGTACTTACATATTATATAGTTTAGCAATCAAGTTTCTCAGTTATTCCGAGCGTTTCCCGATTTTAAAAGACGTGTTTTGTCTTGATTTAACTACAGTTTTTCAGATTTTACCATATACTTGTATTATAAAACGATATTACTTGTTAACTTTAATAGTTTTAGGTGAACGGAAAGTACTTTCAAAATGTTGATTCTCTTGAGTGCCGAAATATAAGTTTCTTGCGGCATAAACAGGCATATCTTTGATTTATGTTAACTAAGAATTTTGATTTCACGTCTTCAAGGGGCTGTAAATTTCAGTCGACATATACTCTTGTATATCCCCACTGCTGGGGCACGGGTATGGCCTAACCTTCTTGCAGGGCTAGGTCCGGGTCGGTAGAGGCTTGTAGAACAGTGGCGGGCCTTATTGTCAGAAGTTATCAAGCAGCCCATAATAATAAAAAATAAGAATAAAAATAATTTTATTGTTTCATCAAAAACAACATAAACAAAGTAAGACTTAAAACTAGATATTATAAGATAAAGCAAAAGGTAGTGGCTCAGCTGGTGCTGACTCGAGTCAGCTCCAAACAGCGCTGGTTTTCAGCCACTGCCTTCTCCCTAAGATGTTGTACGGGAGTAATGTAAAGAGGGCTGTATCAATTAGGTAACTAACCACTAATCGATTAAAAACGAACGAAACAAAACAACTGTTAAAATATGAGATCAAAGTAAAAAAAACAATTTTTATTTTTTATCCCCAGCCGGGGTTCGAACCCGAGGTCTCGTGCGTGATAGGCAGATGCTCTACCGCTGCGCCACAAAAGTCGTCATTGTTACTGAGCCGGACATAGGTACTTCGACCAAATAGGTGGGCACGCGTGGTAACGCCAATACTTTCCCATACTCGCCTATACTCTCTGTTTCTGTGAGAATTGCAGTGAGACATATATAGACTACATAAAAAGAAGAATTATCAGTGTATTGAAAAAAGGGCCTGGCCTGTACTGAACGGCTAATATGCATGTAATACATTCAACTAGATGGCATGTTAGAGCATGTTAAGCTAAACTTTACAGCAAACAAGTAAGAACTTAAATTAAACGGAAATAACATCTAAAACAAAACAAGCGTTTTGATATGTCGCTGAAAATTCCGAGTGTTTGATCTCTTCAACTCGTTATAATGGGCCTGAAGATGAAACAACGGGGAAGATCTGCCACGAAATTGCTCGATGGAAAGTTAAAGGAACAGTCTTATAATATCAGTTGATGAATTGGTCGCGTATTTTATGGTGGAGTACCAAAGCGAGACTGAGGCCGGTATTACAGAAGCGTACTCAAGCGCCAATCTCTACTTAGTTTTGAGAATTGATTTAATTTTAGAACGTTACTTGAGTCGAGATTCATCAAGCGCGACTCAACTGAGTAATAGCTAATTCGAGAACGATACTTGGGTAGCAATCTCTACTTAAGTAAAGATCAAATCTGTATTTACTCAAGTGTGGTCGGAACCACGCTTGAGAGTCGATCGGCCAGTTATTATAATTGTCAATTTGGAATGTTTATTGCAAAATTCATATATTCGAAAACCTTGATTACTATGACGAAATAGTTAATGATAGCAGCAGCCCCTTAGGCATTTAAGGGACGCTGGAGACCCCTACTGCATGGATTCTAATAAGTGTTTATGTGCAAAAACAATTACTAATATTGGGGTGGTTTCATTGAATAAATTTCACGCAACACAATCACTTCGCGAGCGCTTCCGTGCTTCGCAAGGTACGTTAAGCCGTTGGTGCCGGCTGTCATATAATGGCAGTCGTTAAGCCATGTCAAAGGCCTTATGGGCGGCTTGATAACTTCTGACTGTAAGACCCGCTACTGTCTTACAATCCTCCACCAACCCGGACTTGGCCCCCGTGGTAGAGTATGGCTTAACCTCTTGCGATGCAGGAAGAGACCCGTGCCCCAGCAGTGGGGACATACAAGGGTTGATAACGAACACAATCACTTCACCTGGTCCCAAACTAGGATATCCTGTACTTTGATAACCAGGCAAGAACGTCACAAAATTGAAAGTACACCGAGACTGTGGTCACTTGTACAAATATATAGGCCCACTGTGGGAATCGAACTCACAAGCTCGGTCTTGGTAACCAAGCACCTTAGCGGCTAGGCCAACAAGACAGTCACAAAGAGGAATAAATAAAATAGTAAAACAATCTCAGCTTTTTATTGCTCATAAATTTGTAACATAATTGACACATAATATAAATCCGCTGTGTTGAAGTTGACTTTTTATCTTCCTCGAGGAGGATCCTCTCCACTGCGGTGAAGTTGAAGTTTTGTGTTCAACGAGCAGGTTCCTCTCCACTGAAATGAAGTTGAAGTTTTATGTTCAACAAGCAGGTTCCTCTCCGCTGCGGTGAAGTTGAAGTTTTATGTTCAATGAGCAGGTTCCTCTCCGCTGCGGTGAAGTTGAAGTTTTATGTTCAACGAGCAGGTTCCTCTCCACTGCAATGAAGTTTAAGTTTTATGTCCAACGAGCAGATTCCTCTGCACTGCGGTGAAGTTGAAGTTTTATGTTCAATGAGCAAGTTCCTCTCTACTGCAACGAAGTTGAAGTTTTATGTTCAACAAGCAGGTTCCTCTCCGCTGCGGTGAAGTTGAAGTTTTATGTCCAACGAGCAGGTTCCTCTGCACTGCGGTGAAGTTGAAGTTTTATGTTCTATGAGCAGGTTTCTCTCCACCGCGATGAAGTTGAGTTTTTGTCTTCTACGAGGAGGACCCTCTCCACTGCAGTGAAGTTGACTTTTTATGTTCCACAAGGAGGATTCTTTCCACTATGGTAAAGTTCCTTGTTCTCATTTTTTCACATCTCGTTTCAAAACAGCGATTAATGTTCAAATTAAACCACACCGACTATGTACAGATATTAGTAATCTAGTAAACATAAATCGTAGAGGGAGTAAAACTATAGAGCAAGCCACAGCGCACACATACAAGTTTTAAATGAAACAAACTTCGTAGCGACCATGGGTGAGAAAGAGATAGAGTAAACAGCAAAAGTGTAACTGCTTTTTTTGTTTGCCCCCAGTGTCAAGTTGACGTTTCTGGGGGCAAACAAACGACAAGATTTTGAAAATTGTATCATATTTAACGCTAAGCTAGCCGTTTCGAAGAGCAACCGTGTATTTGTGAAATGATATATTAAAAGTGACCTAAATAGAGAAAGTATGGTGAATTGTAGTGTACTCGTATGCAGAAATCGTTAAGAAAGAGCTTTGGGGGAAGTTTCCTTTGATAGGTAAGTAATTATTGTGTTTCAATTATTGTTAAGCCCAAAGTTGCCTTATGTTGAGTTTTTTAGTTAAGTTTCAACTAGTAGCTTTGCAACTAGTCCGTAAGAAAAGCAATTTAATAGAATTTTCTTTCCTAACCTAAAAAAACGAAGAGTAAAAAAATGTTGCCATCCGTTTATGTCGAAAATCCCGATCATTACTTGACCGTGTTGGCAGACGTTATAAGCGACCGTACGATGGGAAAATAAAAAGTAGTATTCCCTAAGAAGGCTGCTAAAAAAACAGAACGTTTTCAAAAGCTTTGTTTTATTACTCTAAAGTAAACAATCGATTAAACATAAACACACTATTTTTAGGTTTTTATTTATCCCCGTAAAGGGTTTTACTGTAATGTTAATATTATTGCTCTTGTTTGAGCAAAATCCACACAACACCCATAGCGCTTAATATGTTGTTTTGCCAAAAGTGTGCCGTTTAGAGTTTCATTGCTCAGCCTATTTCGGATCTTTGTTTTAATAAGATTGACTGAACTGAAGCAGCGTTCATAATCTGTGTCACAAAAACGAGTAACCGGTAACGTCGCACATTAGTTAGATTTACCTTAAGGGTTGCTACTTAGTAAGTAAAAGAATAAATAGTGACGTGCTATGTTGGTATTAGTACTTTGGTTGAATAAAATCTAAAAAAAGTCGTATGTTTACGTACGATTTCTGCCCCTTGATCGTACGAGTATATGCAACATAAATCTAAAACATCGTATGAATACGATTTAAATCGTATATCTGGCAACGCTGCGTGATCATTACTTAACTCGAAGTCCCAGACTTCGACGGCTTGTCCTTGTACAGATATTAAGTTACAAACGTAATCAAAATATATTATGAATCTTTAATACTTAATGTATCGTTATTAAAAATCAAATGTACCTAAAACTATAACCCGGGCTTGGCCCCTGCGGTGGAGTATGGCCTAACCTTTCTGCGATGCAGGACCCGTGCTTCAGAGTTATGGACATACAAGGGTTGATATCGAAATCTATAATAAAAACAATAGAGACAGAAACATTACGGCTACAGCACTGAATTATCAAATATAATATCCTGATGCTTTGTTAGATAGCTGCATCGCCTTCCTATGTGACTTGTTGCCCATATAATTTTTCAGCATTCATTCCACTCAGCAGAAAATGTGTCAACTCGAATTTATCGCAAGAACCCTTTCGGTTTTTTTGTGCATTCTGCCGCAAACAATGTGCCCTTGAATTCAGTATAGAATTCAAATTTGAATTTGTATCAATGAATCTCGTACAATACCGTCTAGCCGCGATCGTTTATTAGGTAAAACGTAATTACCTTATTTCCCTAATAAATAATCGACCCTTTCAAAATACAACAGCTATGTATGAGTATCGCGAATAGTAATACTAAAGTTATTACTTATTATATTTTAATGTATTACAATATTTATTAATATTAGCAATGTTTCTTTTCCAGATTTCTTCAAAATAGTTCTGTTCTGGAAAAATGGGTGCTAGCATTCAGAAGAGAGAACTGGTCACCTACATCAAATGCTCGAATATGCTCTCTACATTTTGACAAAATGTACATTTTGTTGGTCTGAGGTACCCTTCGAATGATTTTTTATATGGTGAATTTTTATATGAAAAAAACTTATTAATAAAACAGTTTATGATTGTATTCCATTGGTGGTCCTAGATAGCGTCCCTAAGCGCCTTAACTTGTAAAATTTAAACGTGTAAAATAAAACGTATTTTTAATTATACAAAATGACAATTGTTTATAAAACGTTTACTACGTTCTGCAAACAATTGTTAGACATGTATGATTAATAAAATTCAAAACTAAATCTGCATTTTTATTCATGGCCTATGAACGACTGAAATATTTTATCCCTCATTATGGCAATTCACTTTTACTGTGGCAACATTCACGCACACAAACAAATAATATTCACCGACGTGAAAACGGTTACACTGTGCCTTGATCTATAGTTCTACTCTATCTACGGGATAAATAAATAGACGTCAAGAGAATTATTTTATCGACATTTGTTACGTTCCGTTCTGTACTCAAAGCGAATAAATAAACAAGAAGCGTGAACGTTTTGCTTCCTTTAAATATACGGTTCATTACAAACTAATAACTAAATAAAGAAACTTTGAACATTTTATTTACGAATACATAAACATTATTTTAGTTTCCTCTGTATATTTGACATAATTTACTAATTTTAATCGTCACGTTTTTGTAACATGCGTGAAACGAAACAAAAATCAACACTTGTATTTTTCTTGTCAAAGAAAACAAACTTTGATCATAGACAATCTGATTGCAGTTCTGAATCTCTACTTAAGCAGTGATTGGCTGATCTCTACTCAAGAACTGTTTGAAAATAAAGGGAGTGCTGGAGCATCGATTCAGCGCTCAAGTAATGATTGGGCGATGAGACAACGTCCTTGCGCAGAGTTTGTCTATTTTTTAATTAATTATTTTCATTCATTTAGGCATACCTACATACATACAGAATATCATAGCTGGAAACGTAAATTTAATTTTCTTATTATCCAAAACTTCTCTTACAGTTGGCCCGTGCATTGGAAATATATTTTTCTTTCACCTATCTCGAAAAGTGTATTTGGTTCTTTGATACCTGAGTGCAAAAGCCGTTTTTATCCGCTAAAGGGTAACGTAAATTGAATTTAAAACATCTTGTGAACTATGTTTTTGAATTCAAAACATCATCATTCTGCCTCTATGGTGCAGAATTTATCATACAACCTTTTTTTAAATTGTTAAAAACTAAGACTCGGTACCTTCTTGGTGTACGTTTTTTTTAATTCGCTTTACGCGCGCCAATATCTTTTCATGTCATGTTGTTAAAACTCTTTGTTTTGTAATTAGTAATTTCTCGCTAAGTTGGGATGAAAAGTTACGTGGTGCACTCGAGTACAAAGATTTTTAACATCGTGCTCTTTTGATTCCTTCGATAACGCTCAGAATTCTAATTTTTTTATCCTTCGCTTTCTCGGCCATTAAAATTGAGCACGCGGTTAAAAAGCAACAGTGCACGCATATAGAAAGATAAGATGAGATGAGACGAGATAATTTATTCAAGCAAAAAGTTTACAATAATGTTTACAAAATAGTGTTTCTTAAATAATTACATCTTACATGATCCGTAGATGCCTAAACTAGGTCGAACCTGTGCTATAGGCATCTAATAGATAAAAAATACCTTTTATTAACTAGAAAGCTATTAGAGACGGCTTTTGCATTCATCTGTACACATTATTAGTAAGTAGATTATCAGATTTTTATCTTAAAGCATCTGAGGTGTTTTACAAAAATATATTTTGTAAAATTATTGTAGTCCGGAGATCTTTGTGATGGTTTACTATTTACAGCAGTTACAGTTACTACATTTGCCAAACAACACAATCAAGGAACATTGGCCAATCAAGAGACATGGAAAACAGCATAAAATAAAATTACACCTAAAGATTACTATTTGCCCTTTTATCTACCTCTTCTCACGTAACCTCAAACATAATGTTGCTTGGGCCCGTTACGTCTGTTATCTCGTTAGTTACTCCGTCTGTGATTGCTTTGTGAAACAATAGAGGCTAAAGATTGCTTTTGTTGTTCATTTAGCGACTGGCAGTTCGGCGCCCGATACTGCCAGCTGAGCAACTTCATCGCGAACGTGACCGTGGCCGCCAGCGTGTTCACACTCACAGGGATTTCCTTCGACAGGTGAGACAGACGCTCCTTTGTCGTGCTTCTATATTACGTGCACTAAATCCTGAATGGTTCCAATCGTGTAACTTCCATTCCAAGCATGTATGCATATTTATACCTTTGTAATAATATTGTATATTTGTACATCTACTTCCTTCTTCAATATATTATTCCAGTCCATCCAAAGGTTGTCTGGAAGAGATCACTTTAAGTGATAAGGCCGCCGTTTGTACTCTTAGGTTAAGAAATATCTGTGTAATTTCCATTTTTATGTACATTAAAGTGTTCTCTATCTATCTATCTATCTACTAATTACTATCGCAAACGTCAGGATTTGGTACGCACAATTAGGTACACTATTAATTGGCTCCTTTTGTCCTGCATGTAGAATTTAAGATATCAGGACAAGGACCTTGAGAGACCAACCAGTTATGGTTTTAGGGGATCCGAATCACAAAAATAACAAAAATAAAAAAAAAAAAAAATAACCTCAAAAATGGGCTATTCTTGAACCACGTCATTTAGTTTGTCTTTTACAACTAACTTTTGGTCTTTTGTATTCAAATGAAATATATTTTTTAAAGTTTTTCAGCTCTTTGTAGTCGCTTTTTAATAGATACCGTATGTTTAAAGACATAATAGTAATGAACATTTTGCTAGTACCTAATAATACCTGCGATACAAGTTATTCTCGTACCTACCTGAGATACTCAGGTTTCTTCACATTCTTTTACGAGAACTATTTACCGGAGAATATTCTCATAGAAGAAAAGTTATTATTAAACACAGACTGGTGTTTCCGGAATTGCGTATTTCAGAGTAATACTGTTTACAAAAAAGCTTCTTTTGCCCCCAAATTTCCATTGGGTTCGAAGGCGAAAATAGGCTTTTTCAATGATCTGCAAGTAAACAACCTTCTTTACTTCATTAAATTAAATTTTCAACGAACAAATAAATTACAGGCCTCTGAAATGGAGAATTGACGCCAATCAATGTGCGAAAATATATTCTTAACCATTTAACATTTAACCATGTAATGGCGATTAAATTCTACTGATATGTACAGATTAAATGGAAAGGTAACTGAGGTGTGAATGTATGAGCATCGTGAGTCGTTTAGAAAGATATTAGCTACATAAATAATAAACTAATTATTAATCAATCATCCGGTATAATGTCACTGCTGCACATAGGTAGTCCTTCAAACGCCACTTCGTTTTGTATTCGGCCATCCTATCTCTATAGTATAAAAATAAATCCCTGAATGTGTTGGTAAGCGCAAATCTCGAGAGCAGCTGAACCGATTTCGCTAATTCTTTTTTTAGAATATTCCTTGAAGTACGAGGATGGTTCTTACGGAGAGAAAAATACTAAAAAAAATAATGAATCTACTGTTAGGTGGTACGAAGTTCGCTCGGTCAGCTAGTTTAATAATAAGAACTTCTGATTATTTACTGATTATTTTATTTATTAAGATTAAGATTAAGATTAAGATAATTTATTGAATCAATTTTACAAGATACACGGTACAGTAATAGGTAGGTACATATTTATTATTATGGCATAGTTGGTGTAGAATGGTATTCACAGTAGGCAAAAAACCTGTGTTGTGAATACCAGCCACTCTCCCGAGTGTGCAACTAATTTAAGAAAACAAATGTGGGTATCTTGACGCGTGCCGCGTGAGCGCATCAACAAGACACGTTAAACTTAATGATAAGGTAACCACCAAACTTACGAACTTCATCATAGTTTTATATTGCATTGCATTTCCTTATAATAAGATTCGAGTAAGGATTAATTAATTGGTAAAAGCAGAGGTTGACCACTTAAAATGCGAGCTTGGTACAAACTAAAATTTTAACTATTCTCATTTTCTACACTATTATTTTGGCTTTAATGGCTGACAGTAAGGCCCGTCACTGTCTTACAATCCTCCACCAACCCCGACTTGGTCCCCGTCGTGGAGTACCTATGGCCCAACATTTCTGCTATGCAGAAAGAGATCCAAGCTGCAGCAGTCGGGACATACAAGGGTTGTCATAATAACGGTGGTTGGTATTTAAACTGAATTATTCTAATGCCATTATTTCCATACGAACTATTTGAATTTTAAAATATGTAAGTTACGGAAGTCGGAACGTAATTTCAAACGCAAATCAAGTGACGTCACTTCACAAGGCAGTTTGTTAACAATTACTTGGGCGAGGCGAGCGCAAACTTTGTGAAAAATCCTTAAAAGGCTTTACTCGCGAATCCTTCGCAAGAACGTAGACATGGTGCAGTGATTTTTCGATGAATGAGTTTTCAAGCGTAGGTAAGGATACTAGTTTTCAAGTTGAAGTGAAATCACGCCACCAGTATTTAAAATGTACTTTTCTTTCCAGGAAACTTTGAAATACCTAATATCTATTAAACTTCAGTCAACAAGAGACTATGGTTTTTCGTAAACCAGTAGTCTGTTATTCTCTAGTTAACATTAACGTTAAGTCCACCTCTTGTACATTATGTTTTGTGCAAAAAAAAAAAGTTTATGATAACCGTTTTATATTCTTATTACTTAAATTTGTTGTCGGACTACCAATCGGTAACCGTGAAAGAAAACATTATGAGAAAACCCGAGTGTTTGAATTGTTCACTTACTTTCTCGTTTGAAATTGCCAATCCACGGTGGGCACGACTGTTAATTAAGCCCGTATCTCTGTGTGAGGACGGCTCTTTTTGCCTTGCAGGGGAAGAATAAAGATTTCATAAACAATACCGGTGTCTGCCAGCCAGACAGCATACAAATAAAATCAACAGCTGTAACTAGCAGATTAACCGACTTTGTGTCTGTGAAGTGATAAGATAGACAACCATACTTGCAGGTCCTAAATCGAAATCCCTCAATGAATACCCTCATAAATACCTATGTCTGAAAAGTTTTAAGTACCTGTCAAATGTTTTCGTGTTATATTGTGAATGGTGTATAATTTATATAATACTAAAGGAAGGCCAAGGAGACGAAATAAATAAACAAACGAACCTTTACTGAGTTACACTGCGATAGTAAGCGATTATGATCACTGTCCTTGTCACACGCATGCGGTAGATAATGGCGTGATTTGATCGACGACAGCAGACTGTCGTTGCGTATTTTTTGGTACAGAAAAACTTTCAGTACCGCAGTTGTCAACATTTGGTGTCATCCGCCATTTTGTGAACGAATAGTTCATTCCTGTTTAGATTGCGTTCGAAGTGATACGAGGACAATTTTGATAGTTTTGTCATAAATATGGCTGATTCGGACTCTTCCGGTTAATCATGTTTAACTAACACGACTAGACACTAGACATATGACTAATAACAGACGACAGCGATTAGAATAGAGAATCCGAAATTTGTATTACTATAATTTATTCAAATAAAAATGTTTTGAACCCATGATACTTTTTATACATTATTTATCTCGTCTCATTGGCCTTCCTTTAGCAAAGTATTTCGATGACTTCGTAAAGTGCTAGTACATTTTCTTGATTAGTTAGGAAAGTCGACCATAAACGCGTCAAACTTGCGTGCTGTAACGATACTTCTTTAAAATAGCTGGCTGACGCAGCAGTCCAGTCAAGTTTGAATTATTTTAATGGAAATCGTTACGTTCTGAGCTTAGCTAGGGTTTCGATGAAAAGACATAATAAAAAGAAAGTATTGTTTTAAACCGTTTCAAGAAGTCGAGCGTTAGGGTACCGAGGGTTATATTAACATCATTAATATGATATTATAACTCGGGTATATTTTGGCAAAATATGTTGATAGTTTCGGTTGAAATAAAACGTCGAACTTAGAAATATACTGAATAATGTAATTTTCGGTACCTAATCTTTACAAGAAGATTTTATCAGTGAGTCCAACTTGAAAGAGGAAACGAAAAAAAAAACATTTTTACCAACTTGACAGACTTAGGGTTGCGTTCAATATTTACTAACACTCCCTGCTGAACGCAAACCCATTTCACTAATACAGTACAAATGTTTTGCAAGTGTAGTACCCTTTGTCAAAACATCAGCTACCATATTAGAACCATTTATAAATGAAAATTTTACTTTAGACATAACAATGTTTTCTCTAATAAAATGTAACCGAATATCAATATGTTTGGTTTTTGGTTTATAACAATCCGTTGATGCCAGTCTTATTGCACTTTGGTTGTCACAGTAAATGAGTAGTACCTTGTCCACGCCTTGCCTGAGTTCACTTTGTAGTTGCTGGAGCCATAGAGCCTCCTGAGTAGCCGATGCCATTGCCATGTATTCAGCTTCTGCTGTGGATAGCGCCACAGTTTGCTGTTTGCATGAATTCCAAGATATACAAGCATTCTGAAACAGAAAAGTGTAACCTGTGCACGATCTTCTGTCCAGTGGGTCACTTGCCCAATCAGCGTCACAATAGCCAGTTATTTCTTCTGAGTCCTCTTTGACATAGCACAGCTTGAGGTTATTGGTCCCTTGAAGGTATCTCATGACCCTTTTTACTCCAAGCCAGTGTTCACTTGAGGGACTATTACAGTATTGACTCAGTTTATTCACTGCATAGACAATATCAGGTCGGGTAACTTGTGCCAGATAAATAAGACACCCCACCGCTTCCCTGTATGGATAATTATTGTTTTCGCTTTCAGGATTCTTGTCAAATTTTGCATTCACCTCTATGGGAGTACGAACTGGTTTGCATTGGGACATACTGAAACGATCCAATACTTGGTTTATGTACCTCTCTTGGTCTATCATTACCACACCTGTCTTTCGTTGTCTACTTATATTTATTCCAATGCACTGCCTGGCTTCACCCAGGTCTTTCATACTGAATTCTTCTTTTAATTTTTCTTTGATCTCTGTAGTAGCTTTCTCATCATTTGTAAAGAATAAGAAGTCATCGACCCACACTGTAATGAATATCATTATTGATTCTTTTACCAAATAATACACACATGGATCAATTTTTGATCTTGTCAGTCCAATTTTGAGTAAAGTAGTGTTCAATTTTAGATTCCACTGCCGGCTAGCTTGCTTGAGTCCATAGATTGATTTATGTAAGCAACACACTTGGGCATTTTCTTCATAGTGCTCAGGTTGTGACATGTAAATCTCAGTGTCTATGTCACCTTGAAGAAATGCACTTATGGCATCCATCTGAATCATTTCTAGGTCAGGTTTAGCAGCTAGTGCAAGTAGGTATCGTATAGATGTGTATCTTACCACCGGAGCATATACCTCGTTGTAATCACTTCCCTTTTTCTGAGCATAACCTTTAATCACCAACCTTGCCTTGTAACGGATGATCTCTCCTTTTTCATTAATTTTAGTTTTAAATACCCATTTACATGGCAAAACTCTTTTACCTGATGGCATATCTACTAGTGACCATGTTTTATTTTTAATCAAGGAGTCATATTCTTCCTGCATGGCTTTCTTCCACTCGTCTGCATGAGGAGATGAGAGGGCTTCATCTACAGTCTGAGGATCATTCAAGTCAAGTATTGGGCAAAAGAAGCTTATATCATGGTCTTCCTCTGCATACCGGACACCTGCTTTACGGGGACGTAAATTCACATTACGCTGTGGCGTATCAAGGTCAACCGGTCCTTCTGGTACGTACATTGAATTTTCATCATCACCAGATACATAGTCATCACTTATAGAATGTTCTGTACAATTTTCCGATTGTTTGCAGCATTCTTCAGTTAACTGTATTTCAGGATTGCTGTAGGGTGTACAAGGTAAGTATACACTGTTAGTGTGTTGATGAACATTTTCTAAAAATACCACATCTCTACTTTTGATAATTTTATTAGTTTTCGGATCAAGAAGTCGGTACCCCTTAGTGGATTCACAATAACCAACAAATATTATTTTTTTTAGATTTTGAATCCCAATTTTGGCGTTTTTCTTTTGGTATCTGAACCATAGCTTGAGAGCCAAAGATTTTTAAATTGGATAAATTTGGTTTCTTGCCAGACCATATTTCTAAGGGAGTTTTGCCATCAATCGATTTTATTGGTGACCTATTTATAACATAGGTTGCTGATGCTAAGGCCTCTCCCCATAGCTGTTTTGGCAATTGAGCATCAAGCAACATGCACTTAGCCCGTTCCACTAAGGTTCTGTTCATTCGTTCTGCCAGACCATTTTGTTCGGGCGTGTAAGGAGTGCTAGTTTGATGTTCAATTCCATGCTTGCTTAGGAAGTTTTCAAACTCTTTGTTGCAATATTCTTTACCATTATCTGAACGGATCACTTTTATCTTTCTCTCTAGTTCATTCTCTACTTTACTTTTATAATCTGTGAAAACTTCAAGCACACTCAATTTGTTCCTTAAAATGTAAACATGTACTTTCCTTGTATAATCGTCTATAAAGGTAATAAAATATTTCATACCTCCCAGTGACTCTTGTTCCATCGGTCCACATAAATCAGTGTGGATAAGTTGTAGCGGCTGTGATGCTCTTGAACCAACATTACTAAAAGGTTTTCTGGTCTGTTTTCCCTCGAGACAGGTGGTACATGTGATAGGACCCTTATTTTTATCAGAAAATGGACTGACTCCTTCAGTACACTCCGGCAGTTTGTTAACATCTGAAAAATTCAAATGTCCCATGCGTCTGAATTTTACTGTCTTCATTGCCATTCATCAATAAATTGACCTTTCCCATACTTTCAACAGGTAGCGGTGTCTTACTGGCTACAGTCATGGTGGATATCGGGGGACTTGTGACATCATACATCCAATCACACCTATTGGTCATATGCATTGATGCACCCGAGTCCACATACCATTGGTCCGGGTTCATTGTCTGTGAAGAGGCTGAAAATGCTGCGACAAAACTCTTACTTTCTTCTTTCTTTTCTGGGTTACACTTCTCTGGGTTCTTCTTTTTCTGACTGCGACAATTCTTTGCAAAATGTCCAAACTTATTACAATTATAACACCGGGGTCCTTTACTGAATCTTGTATTTTGATATCCATGAGTAGTCTTTCTCCCTGTGAAGAACGCTGAGCTCTCAGAGCATTGAACTTCCTGCAGGAGTTTTGTCTTGATAGAATCCGCACTGATCTTAATACCCGAGCTCTCCAATCCCATTATCATTGGCTTATATGTCTCCGGTAAGCCTGCCAACATAAGCGTTCCGAGCCATTCATCATCTATATCAAACTTGATATTCCTAAGCTTGTGTGCTGTCGACATTATCTTATTAACGTAGTCATCCACATTCCGAGATGATTCCAGCGTAGTTGTGATCAGATCCCTCAGCAACGCTACTCTTCTGTATAGCCTGCTGTCGTCAAAGGCTTGTTCAAGATTCTCCCAAACTGCTTTGCAAGTAGTCGCGTTCTGTACATGTACATAGTTGATCGGGTCTAACAGCAAAATAAGCTTTGATTTTGCCTTGGTCTCTTTCTTCACATCGGTGTTGGTACCGGTAACACATGTCCACAGATCTTCCAACTCAAAATATGTTTGTACGGCAAACTTCCAACTAGAGTAATTGTCCCTTCCGACAAGTCTATCGATGTGGAACGGATTGTGACCTGCAGTGTTCGACATCTTGCGTTATTTGACGAGATTTTTCGGAAGTTAAGTCCGAGCACGCCACTCCAATAGGTTGTGTTAACCTCAAAATGTATGGCGAACGAGTTGCGTCAGCCGGTTTTCTAGTTCTGTCTGCGTCTTTATTTCAAATAACAACACTCTGCTACCATGTTGATAGTTTCGGTTGAAATAAAACGTCGAACTTAGCAATATACTGAATAATGTAATTTTCGGTAAGTACCTAATCTTTACAAGAAGATTTTATCAGTGAGTCCAACTTTACTTGAAAGAGGAAACGAAAAAAAAAACATTTTTACCAACTTGACAGACTTAGGGTTGCGTTCAATATTTACTAACAAAAAATATTTTTTGGTCGTTTAGGTTGAAAGCCTTAGCCAAAATCGACGAATACGTTAAGGTCTATCAATAAAAATAATCAATTTATCACAATTTTATTTACACTATTTACATTATTTCGGCTTTGTTTTTCCAAATCTAAGTGTCTCAGACCTATGATATTTATGAGCTACGATTCGGAACTTGATCGAAACTCTAAGGTCATTTTACAGAATAATTTGCTGAAATTGTTTCATACGGCTATATGAAAATTAATTTGTTAATTGGTTTGAAAATCCATGAATTATTTGTATTAGGTACAAATAAAATTTATATAACAAAACATCAGATTCCTATCGTTAGGTATAAAGAGTTGTTTAAAAAATGCGCAGTTAAAATAAATCCTTTCTACGAATCATATTTTTTTGATTAAGTTGTTTTTATTTAAATAAAATATTCAAGGGAATCAATAAGTGTACGAGACAGTAAAGCAAGAAGGTGCATGGCAAATACTAAAAAGGTTAATTTTCTTTTTATTTTAAATGAAACTTTTCTTTTTGTTATTTTTTCACTATGCATCTTCACCTAGAACTATCAAGATGTTTTAGTCAATGTTTTATTTTTATTACTAATACAGTCCATTAATATCTATAAACTTATGTTTGATTGCGACTTAAACAATAAGCTTAAGACGCGTCTTGGTGCCAATTGGCGCCACCAATGGAAAAAATCATAAGTTATACCTACTATTTTTATTTTAAATGCACTAACCCGTGCTAAGGAACAAATTTAAAAACCTATTTAGAAGCTAAAAATTTCACCCATGCCGGGATTCGAACCCGCAACCTCTGGCTCTGGCTGGCACGGATAGCCAGAGGTTGCGGGTTCGAATCCCGGCATGGGTGAAATTTTTAGCTTCTAAATAGGTTTTTAAATCATAAGTTGTTTCATACTACGCTTTTACCTAAAAGTGAACATGAGAAATCTTAACAAACTGTGGCCACTATTTTTAGAAATTACAGCTTAGAATCTAGAATCCCAACCAAGGACTTTAATCACTTTCCGTCTAAAACGGCTGGTTTTAGCGGAAAACGATTAAAGTTCTACTTTATTTCTCTAATGTATTAGTCCAGTTCATCCGGACGTTGTCTGGAAGAGATCACTTTTAGTGATAAGGCCGCCGTCTGTACCTACTCTTAGGTTAAGAAATATCTGTGTAATTTCCATTTTTATGTACAATAAAGTGTTCTCTGTCTGTCTGTCCGTCCGTCCGTCCGTCCGTCCGTCCGTCCGTCGGTCGGTCGGTCGGTCGGTCGGTCGGTCGGTCGGCCGGTCGGTCGGTCGGTCGGTCGGTCGGTCGGTCGGTCGGTCGCTCGGTCGGTCGGTCGGTCGGTCGGTCGGTCGATCGGTCCGTCCGTCCGTCCGTCCGTCCGTCTTAATACGATTAGAAATATCGTTTTGAAAATTGTCATTTTACATGATACGAGTACATAGCGTCTATGATCCTAACCACATCCTAGGCTCACATCATCTCTCTGCGATATAAAAATAGATCAAGTTTGTCCTGAGCACTCGGACTTGCTTGCAAATAATATGGGCGATATGTAGTTTTAAAAAAAAAGAACTTCTTTTGGAGGAATTTGGTAGAACCACGAATGGTTGAATGAGTTTCAAACGGGCGTTTTTTTATGCTACGCTTCAACAATTACTGTGAAAGCTGTTATTTAAAGTAAAGTATGTAAATTCTATCCTCTGGCAGTTTCCGCTCCCGACTTTATTGTTTTAGTCTGAAGCGTGCTTTTTCATCGTGATTCTTTTTGGCGTCACAAAAAGTCGCTTGCGTAAGGCATAGCTTAGGAACAACTTAATATTAAGACAACTTTGAAGTATAAACAATACTAGCTGTTACATATATGGTAGAACTAATGCTGAATATTTTTTGCTTATTTTTATAATAAAAATCTTTCTACACTATTTTTATTTTTAATGCACTAACCCGTGCTAAAAACCTATTTAGAGGCTAAAAATTTTCACCCATGCCGGGATTCGAACCCGCAACCTCTGGCTATCCGTACCAGCGCTCTACCAATTGAGCCAATGGGCGACTCACGGCATCAGTGAAATTTCGAACCTCTTTACAATATTCTCTGTATTACGTACAGGCAGCGACATCTGACTTAAGCAAATTGCATTACTTACAGCCCCGACTACCTACTTTGCAGTTAGGTTTTAACATTTAAAAATCTTTCTTTATTAATAAGTAAGTATAGAAAAAAAATCAAAATCTCATTTACGGAAACATCGTCGCGTCAGGCTATACTAGCCCACAGCTAGACATAGCATTTCTCTAAAGAGCGCCACGTTGTGCTATTATAGGGGGTAATGCCCATAATCCCCATGCTGGGCATGCGGGTTGGGGATCGCAGTTCGGTGCAATTGTACTGCAGGGGGCGCTGCTGCCCACCCCCCGGTTTGTGTCTCTTAGTCGCCATTTACGACACCCGCGGAAAGAATTGGCTTGGTGCTATTCAAAGCAGTTACGGAAACATGATTCCTGAAAACACGGTACAGAATATTTTATGGCACTGATTATTTAAACTGTCTCAAAAGAGTGTTTTAGTGGCGATCGGCCTTTGCATCTACGTAAAGAGATGACGTTTGATGATTTTGATTTAGACGTATATAACATCTTTAAATTTTTAGTATTTTAATAATGCTTACCTATATGTATTTAATTGGATATTATGTATTTATTTTTTAGGTGTCTATGTATATTATTATTTAAATAAATGTACATCATATCGTAGGTAATTAAGTAATTATATTCTCGCACTCCCTTGCTGTTTGTTATCTATATATTTTCGATTTAATTATTTATGTACATGCACCACGTACCGACTATATTTTTCATGCAATCCACTCCATCCAAAGGTTGTCTGGAAGAGATCGCTCTTAGCGATAAGACCGCCAATTGTATATCATTACTCAGATTTAAGAATCGTGGTTGTAATATTTTTCTGGCTGTGCAATAAAGTGTTCTCCATCTATCCATCTATCTAATAACTTGTACTTCTTAAAACAATTAAGAAGTAGCATAAAATAATGAATTGTTTTGGCCTATGAAATATCGCATTAAATAAAATAACTCGACAGAGTCATTAGACATTTATTTTCTTCTGTCTGAAAGATTGTGATACTTCTATGTTTGACGTAATTTCTTTAAATAATTCGTGCTAAGTGTCTTTCGACATCCATTATGTGACATTAATAGTGTTAAGTTTATTTTGACATCCATTATCTTAGTTGATTATGATTATGGACAGTTGGAAATAATTAACGGTGCTCTCTCGTATGAAAAATGTGTATGTCTACAAAGACAAAACATGCAGAACAATTATATCTTATTGTACCATCTATGTATACTCACGTTTCACGAATAAATTATCTTCCTTCTTTCTTTCTTAAGTACATTTTGTTTGAAAGTAATTTTGATCAATGACATATCTTTTCCATGCCCCAGAACCACATTCTTTCTGGGTAACCGCTGGCTTAGACCCGCGGCCAGTGCCAGTTTCAAATAGCCTCTGCCCAACCTATTCCTAACTGTCTGATTGGAATTTTCTACAGTTGTATATTTTCTATAGCCGCCCTTAGCGTATTTTATTTGCAGCTCTCAATAGTATTGGTGCGGTTACGTAAAGCACAGTTAATGAATGACGTAGCGATTTTACAAAGGAGTGGTTTTTGTCTCTCGATCCTGACCACGCCTTCTTAAGTATTCTCTCGTTTCCAGGTATCGTTTCCATGTAAATTTATCTCGAATGAATGTTAAAAGTAGTACTGCGAATGCTCTATTGTCGGCAGGTACCAAGCTATAGTGCGGCCGATGCGCCCGCGCATGTCCAAGACATGTTCGCTGATCATGATCGCCGCCATTTGGGTCAGCGGGATGTTACTCGCCGTGCCCTGCCTCCTCTACTCGACGACCAAAGAGTACAGGTATGTTATGTTACGTCGCAGCTAGGGCTTGAAATCAAATATTCTAGTTATCTTATTGTTCGATTATTCAGCGGGCTAACTATTCGAACAATGTCGACAAAATTGCGTTATCGTGCTATTTTTATTGTTACCGCCAGCGGTATTTTAAGAAAATTAGAGACTACTGCCAACATACATATTATATCCATTACTTATTTTCTGAACCCTTTTCGAGAAATATTAGAAATGGCACCTCAACAATAAATTCAGAACAGCCTAGGTTTTATCGAAGTGGAAGGGTTTTTTCATTTCTTATACTAGGAAAGTAGTGTTGTTTTGATCTGATTATTGGGTGGAAAAGGCTGCTTCCCTCTATAGGGAGGGCAAAACTCATACAAATTACTTCCCACCTAAGGGCTGGAATGAACATTAAAAATAGAACTACTGTCAGCTGTAGTTTTATGTAAAAAACTTATAAAAAAAATGCTGTGGCCATGTGATTTTCTAAACAGCCAGTGTGAACTTAGTGCAAACTTCTGCGCGGAATAAGCCGCAACAATTACGAGGTGAGTTCCATATTTAAAATTTAAAAAGTCGGGATACCAATCTGTTGTATGTATCTGTGATGGAATTAAAAAAAAATAGGTAATAATCTTTTATGCTAAGATTTGAATATTAAAAATGAGTTTTTATTTCCCTCATATTCGAAATAAAAAGTAGAGTTTTAAAAACCTATTTAGAGGCTAAAAATTCCACCCATGGCGGTATTCAAACCCACGACCTCTGGCTATCCGTGCCAGCGCTCTTTCCAACTGAGCCGATGGGCGACTCACCGGCATCAGTGAAATTTCGAACCTCTTTACACTATTCTCTGTATTACGTACAGGCAGCGACATCTGGCTGAAGTAAATTGCATTAATTACTAAGTAATGCAATTTACTTCAGCCGCTAAGGACAATTTTAAAAACCTATTTAGAGGCTAATAATTACACCCATGGCGGGCTCCGTTGACGGAAAGGTTTTTTTTAACTGCTTTACAGAACTAATAACAACTTATCCAAATTATTTTACGTTGAATAAGTTGTTATTACTTCTCTAAAGCAAGTAAAAAACCCTTTCATCTACAGAATGCTACAGTGCTTATGGAATTTGTGCTAAGTTTCTTTTTATAAGTTGTTTTTACTATTACTCTTTAGGTTGTAAAGCCTATTTATCCTTGAAAGTTTTCCTCTGCTATTGCCCTGCACTTTCGCTCATCGTTTTCGATTCCATACAAACTTACATATTATACGAGTAATGTAATATAATATAATATAATATAATATAATATAATATAATATAATATAATATAATATAATATAATATAATATAATATAATATAATATAATATAATATAATATAATATAATATAATATAATATAATATAATATAATATAATATAATATAATATAATATAATATAATATAATATAATATAATATAATATAATATAATATAATATAATATAATATAATATAATATAATATAATATAATATAATATAATATAATATAATATAATATAATATAATATAATATAATATAATATAATATAATATGTAAGTTTGTATGGAATAGCCACTGTAGAACTATCAGTAGAACCAATAGAACAATAGAACAGCCACTGTCAGTCAGTCGATCATTACTTTATTATAGTAATGATCGACTGACTGACAGTGGCTGTTAGCCTTACAGCTGATAGCATGCCGGTGTGCGCACGAAACGAGAGTATGGTATACCCTCACACTATTCAAGTATCAACGCACACTCCAGTCCGTTTCTTCCTTCGGGACGGAACCCTAGAAGTGGGCGAATATTACAAGCTCTAGTCGCCGCAACAATAAATCCGTCGATAGATAAGCCTATATCAAAGTTGGTATTTGATAGAAGTAATGACGTAGCGACAACTTCGTTTATTGTTCGTTTCACCGCGCTACGAGTCAGGGCCGCTACAACGTAACTTCTTCACTGTATTTTCTTCTTCTTCTTGGAAATAGCCCTCTCTTAATGAGCGCCATCGCGCCCAGTCTTCAGCTTGCCGCATCCAGCATCTGCCGGTAGTTTTTCGCAGATCGTCATCTCACCTAGTCGGAGGGCGTCCTACACTATGTTTGAAGAGTCGCGGTCTCCACTCAAGAACACGTCTACTCCAACGAATGTCGGTTCTTCGCGAGATATGGCCAGCCCACTGCCACTTTAGCTCGCTAATTCTCTGTCATTAATTCTCACTGTATCTAGTGGCCTAATATAAGCTGCTTCAAACTGTCCAATGTTAACATAAATATTTTGACGTTTCAAAAACGTAAAAATTGATAACCCTATAGATGAAAAGTTACGTGGTAGACGTACTGCTCAAACGAACAGGATAATTAATTTGGGTAATTAGTTTAGATACGCTGAGATATTCGCATTGTCGGGGTCTAAAATCAATAAATCGTTGTATTCTGGCTGTTTAGAGTAGGCTGTTGTAAAACAATCCTGATCCAATTTAATAAATACGCATGGCTAATGGCTAAGTTAAAGGAAAGTAAATCTTACCAGCATTAATTATAAAAACACTCCAAAAACGCTTAGAAAAATAGTCTGCGGTGGAGATTTTAAAAGGAAGAGATGTAACCAAAAATTAAATAAACCGCCCCTAAGAGTATTTTATTAGAATTGTGGTTTGATAAATAAGGCCGTCTGAATTTTCAACTGCCAGGCTTTTCAGCGAATTAGATGTGCTCACCGTGAGACATTTGAAGTTGTCTCACGGTGAGCACATTTAATTTACACAATGTTTAGAGTACGAAGCGTTACGGATAGGGCCGGTTTCTGAATTAAGTATTGTACTAAGTAAATACTTGAGTAACATTCTGTCTCACTCTTTTCTGAGAAATTCGAAGAGACAGTTAACTATTTACTTAGCAAAATTCTCAATTCAGGAACTGCCAAAAAAAAAGTATGGTTTTAAGTAGTTTCAAATGTCTTCATACCAATGCTTTAAGAGAATACGAGGTGTAATTGTGGTTAGAATTGACAATAGCTATATGATTTAAAAAAGAAAAATTACAGCCTAACAAGTTTTTTCATCTTATTAGGTACGTGGCACAAACTTCTTTTTTGATAAGTTTACTTGCAGTTCTAGCAGGATCAAACTTTGATTTGTCCTTTAAATGTATTGGTGCAGTTTCATTGCGGACTCGCATGTCGTTTTTAAATTAAACTTAAACTTGGTTTATATAGGACTTAATTATCCGTTTATATTTACCAATTGAAAAAGGACTTGACTTAAGCATTTACTTAGGAAATTGTATATATTATTAGGTATATACTATAAACCGTACTCATAAACCTAGTCCACTGCTGGACATAGCCCTCCCCTAATGAGCGCCATAGCGCCCTGTCTTCAGCTTGCCGCATCCAGCATCTGCCTGCAGTTTTTCGCAGATCATCATCCCACCTTGCAGGAGGGCGTCCTACACTACGTTTGCCGAGTCGCGTTCTACATTCAAGAACACGTTTACTCCAACGGTTGTCGGTTCCACTGCCACTTCAGCTTGCTGATTCTCTGAGCTATGTCGATAACTTTGGTTCTTTGTCGGATGCATTCGTTACGAATCCTATCCTTTAGAGAAACTCCGAGCATAGCTCTCTCCATAGCTCGCTGAGCGACATTGAACTGGTGGACCAACCCTTTCGTGAGTGTACATGTCTCTGCTCCTAGGTCATGACAAGTAGGACGCACTGATTAAAAACTTTCGTTTTCAAGCATTGCGGTATGGATGACGAGAAGACTCGGCGTAGTTTCCCAAACGCTGCCCAGCCCAGCTGGATCCTCCTCTTGGCCTCCTTCTCGAAATTGTTTTTACCTAACTGCAGAATCTGCCCGAGGTAAGTGTATTCGGAAACGATTTCGAGAAAATGACCACATACGACGACCGGTCTTGGATCAATGTGGCTATTGCTCATGATTTTGGTTTTATCCAAATTCATGCCAAGACCGATACGTCGCGAGGGTGAATCTAGGCCGGTCAGCATCTGGTTCAGCTCCTCGAGAGACTCCGCCATTAAGACTATGTCATCTCCGAATCGCAGGTGTGAGATATAGTCTCGGTTTATATTAATGCCCTTTCCTTTCCAGTCCAGCGTCTTTAACATGTCTTCCAACGCGCTTGTGAACAGTTTCGGGGATATAACATCCCCCCTGTTTTACTCCTCTGCGCAGTTGGATAGGTTTTGACTGCTGGCCCTGTACTTGGACACTCATGGTGGCGGCTTCGAACAGACATCTCAACACCTCGATATAACGATAGTCTACTTGGCATTGCTGTAAGGATTCCAGGAGTTGGTAGGTACCTGCGCTCGTACTGGGTGTCTTATTATGAAATGTCACCTTAAGCCAGACGGTACATAAATAAAGACCGAATTAACCCGTCTGGGTTCTCGCTGGCTAATGCTAAATGCGAGATTCACACCTTGTGTATTAGCAAAGCTAAATCGAATTAAACTTAGTACAGGCTCAATGTTTGAAGATACTCCTAATAACACAATACAGATACTCAACATCACGAAGGCCAGGATTCGACAGAATCAAAGGCCTTCTCATAGTCCACAAAGACCAGGCACAGGGTCTGATTATACTCTTCGAACTTCTGTATAATCTGCCTCACTGTGTAAATGTGGTCTATGGTGCCATATCCTCCGCGAAACCCGGCCTGTTCCGGCGGCTGGAACTCGTCGTGTCTCCTGGCGTGACGATTCGTGATCACTCGTGAAAACAGCTTATAGACATGGCTCAGGAGCGAGATGGGTCTGTAATTTTTAAGAAAAGTTTTGTCACCCTTTCAATCAGTCAGGACTTTGAATTTTATATGTATAGATAGATAATAACAGTGCATTGAGTTACATAAGTTCGAATTATGTCGTGGTATCC
The DNA here is from genome assembly GCA_934045075.1 of Yponomeuta sedellus. Classification (NCBI taxonomy): domain Eukaryota; kingdom Metazoa; phylum Arthropoda; class Insecta; order Lepidoptera; family Yponomeutidae; genus Yponomeuta; species Yponomeuta sedellus. The sequence continues at coordinate 9,619,018 of OW203727.1, read as the reverse complement.
TGGTCACTTTCCTCAAATATGGTTGAAACTGGCGATGACTGACCTCTGCGTTTGCTCGGAAACGGATACTGGCCGCAGTATTTATGTCTTCCAACTTTTGTTAGAGTAAACTAATTTTTATTATTTCATGTTGTTGATTTCACTCATGGTGTCTTGTCAGTTTTGTACTTATGCCAACAAATATATTATATTTAAGGTGATTTGAGAAAAGACTATTGGAGTCGAGTTTTGTTTTTCTCCGTTAAAACTCGACCCGAAGACAGTGGATAACATTGTTAGGCTTAGCACGCATTACGATTATTCACCGCGCGTTTTTTTCCGAAAAAATCTGTGAGTTATGGCAAATGTATGAAGGTGCACTACCCAAAAAAAAAACTCGCAGAATAGTTGCCAAACCAAATCAGTACGCGATTTAAAATCCGTCAGAAAAAAATAGCGGCGATTTTATTTGCAATGCGTGCTAAGCCTAAATTAAAATTCAACAAACAGAAAGTAAATGTTTTACGTTGAAATATATTTCGATTTGTGATTGATTTCTGAACATCCAGGGGTAGGCAGAACCACGGTTTGCCACTTGTCATAATCCTGACAAATCTCTTTCGCTTTATCAAGATTCATAGTCGTTGCATGTACTCACGCCGGTTTCTTGTACTTTTTATCTAGCCCTTTGCTAACGCATCCCCTGTCTGGGCGAAGATAGTCCGCCTGGGACGATTGTTCGATTAAAATTCGTTGTACTTAATTCACTTTCCTACCCTAAACGAAAGCCATTTTGGCTTTCGTTAAGGGCAAAGTGGCTTTCGTTGAGGGTAAATCATCCTGCGGGTGATTCCTCAGGATGAACATGAACCTGCATGTTAATGTATCTAAGTTACTCAATCTCACTGGCCAGTGGACATCCATAAAAGATGAAGCCACGAACAAATTTTCGTGTTTCATACATGCATTAATAAATTAGCATACTTCATATTTATTTATAAACGTCATCATTTCGTGTCTCACTTTCGAAGTAGACAATAGTTAAAGCCTAGCCTTTAGTTCATAGTGTATTATGACATTTAGATGTACATTGTTTAGCCGAGTTTTTACTTGTTACTCTGTGGGTTAATCCACTTTGCAATGTACATTGAATAGTAGTGCTATCAAACAGGCCCCAGTCTGCCTGTCTCAAGCTGTCGTCTGCGGCTGAGTCCAGACAAAAATTTGGCATAGATACATTTCAATCATAACGCGTGATAACGCTATCAAAACGGTAAAACAAAGCAAGATTTTTTTTGCGTACATGCCTCCCGTCTGTATACCTTAATTAGAAATGTTATTTTCTCGTCCATCGCAAAGCGTGCGTATCGCTCTAATGGACGGACGTTTAAAATATTGTGCTTGTAAAAACAGTCTTGTTCGTTTCAGGGATCCGTTTACAAAATATTAAACTTTAAAACCCAAGACCTCGCCTGTCCTAGATAAACGGCTGTTTGAAGAAACTTAAATAAAATCAACGCAGTAGCACATATTGAGAATTTAAAAAGATCTTCGGATTATTAGAATTTAACGAATAATGGTCAAAATAATAATGATAAAAAAACATCGGAAAATCCATTGAAAATAGGTTTGATGTAAAAAACGTTATTCACTTAGAAACCGTGAACTCGATAAGTCCATATTATCAGTGAAAACAAAAAAGAGTTCCATTATAAAATATTTGATTATATGCTTAAACTCGAATATTTTATTACGGTACTCTACACTATGCAGTGCATGGTCCGATATGCACTTGACCGGTTTTAATTAAGAACTTCAGTAGCTGATAGTAAATACTCAATTATCGTTCTGTGTCTACGCTATATCTACCTTACCTTAATACTGAAATATCGTTCTGTGTTTACGTTATTAATTTCTGCATATTTCGATTTCAACCCTGTATGTCCCCACTGCTGGGGCACGGGTCTTTTCCTGCATTGCAGAAGGGTTAGGCCATACTCCACCACGGGGGCCAAGTCCGGGTATAGTTTCTGCATATAATGCACTAAAAATTTATATTAACGGCGTTGATTTTCCAAGAATGGTTTCTTTTGTTCAAATAAGAATACATGAGCTTTGGAAAATGAGCTGTGACACTTGGCATTATATCATAAGATAAGATATAGATATCATAGATATAGAATTTTCTCTATTTTACACTGAATAATTACATATACAATATTTTACACGTAATCATTTTAAAAACCTATTTAGAGGCTAAAAATTCCACCCATGCCGGGATTCGAACTAGCGACCTCTGGCTATCCGTGCCAGCGCTCTTTCCAACTGAGCTAATGGGCGACTCACCGGCATCAGTGAAATTTCGAACCTCTTTACACTATTCTCTGTATTACGTACAGGCAGCGACATCTGGCCTAAGTAAATTGCATCACTTACAGCCCCGACTACCTACTTTGCAGTTAGGTTTTTACATCGGAATTATATCACTGTACCCACATGATTATACTATTTTTATTTTTAATGCACTAACCCATGCTAAGGACAATTTAAAAACCTATTTAGAGGCTAAAAATTCCACCCATGCCGGGATTCGAACCAGCGACCTCTGGCTATCCGTGCCAGCGCTCTTTCCAACTGAGCTAATGGGCGACTCACCGGCATCAGTGAAACCAATATACAATATCACTCGCTAACTTTGATAGAAAATATCGTGAGGAAACCTGAATTTCAGAGACTCAGAGAATTTCTGAGTCTCAGAGAATCATGTGTTCAAATACTTCAGCGTTTGAAATTGCCAATCCGCTGAAAACACGCGTGGTTATTTTTTTATTTTTTATTTTGACTGACCATTCATGTCAGTCAGTTATTTTAACTAACAACTGATAGTGTACGACATACAGAGAGTAAATCGCAAGCTGGATGAAACAGAATAATGTGGTATTGTTAGTACAATAACGTGTTTGTAAAAGAAAATCTTTCTTCTGATGCCACAAAAGCGCAAGAAAATAAGGAGGTATTTTATTCTATGAGCTTTTCACCGAGCCGCGCTGCCTCCTAGGTGAATTGACGTCGACGGTTACTCCATTGTGCTCACAACCTTTGTATTTCCGTCGGGCGTTCCACGGAAGAACCACGACTTTTCATTTGTTTCCCCACAATTATGCAGTAGCTTTGTTGCAACAGATTCAAAATTAATTCTTTTAAAATTTAAACATCTCTATAGCTGACTGCCTCGTTGGTGTAGCCGTTAAGGCGCTTGGGTACCGAGACAGAGGTCGTGGGTTTGGATCCCACTGGGGGCCACGGTACATCAGAGGCCTCAGTCTGGGTGTATTTACATGGTTGTGACGTCCTTGTCTGATTACCTTAGTACAGGTATCCTAGTCCGGGACCAGGTCAAGTGATTGTGTTGTGTGGATGTTATTATTATAGCTGTCATTTAGTATTAATACTTTACTTTAATCAATTTCAATTTAAAAAGTGACTACCGTGAAGAATTTTTATTCTTTTCCGTGTAGTTTACCATAACGTAAGAGCTTGCACATCAAATGTACCCAGTGAATAACGAAAATGTAGGTTAAAGAGGATGAATGAAAAAAATGTAGGAAGGTCCTCCATGGAGTGAATTTTCCTTTATTAAATTGAGAATTAATATTAGTTGCAATAATTGATCATGAACGCTGTTTTTTCCACGCTAGCAGTTTTAACAGACTTGATGGTTGTTAGAAATTAACGAGAAATGAAGTGGAAATATATCTCAATTAGGTATGTTGAGATGTTTTTTGGAAGCGATTGTTGTTTCAGGCACAAGGCACTTGTTTATATTAACGACGATACAATAATGATAAAATGTATGTATCAATGTATCATAATAATTCAACCATATCGATACACAGAATACGATCTTATCAGAAATCATAAATTTATTGCAACGTAAAAAAAATATGCTCTGTTTGTTGAATTTCAATGTGCAATGCTATTGTTATTTCTGTTTTCGGGCCGAGTTGTACATGTTAGAGGACGTGAAATTCTCCATTCGAGATTGAAACACAACATACCGCTCATGAATCTTGACGATCTTTGCTATCGCAAAGGAAAGCAAACTGTAGTGAGGTAAAAAGATGATTTTCATTCACACTTTGTTCGCCACATCGTAATAGACTATCAATTTGTGGTAGAAAACGATGTCCGTAGCCCGTATGGCTACGGACATCGTTGTAGTTTTAATACAAATACAAAATGTTTTATTTAAAAGAAAAAGATTACAAGCATGTTTTACGTTGGTTACCACACTGTTTTATTTTATTTTTGTGTAAGGTGAAGAAACAGATACAATTTAAAAACCTATATAGAGGCTAAAAATTTCACCCATGCCGGGATTCGAACCCGCAACCTCTGGCTATCCGTGCCAGATACCATGGATATCCTCTGGCACGGATAGCCAGAGGTTGCGGGTTCGAATCCCGGCATGGGTGATTTTTTTTGCCCCTAAATAGGTTTTTAAATTTTTCCTTAGCACGGGTTAGTGCATTAAAAATAAAAATAGTATAAACAGATACAAGTACAGATAAAAATTAAAAACAAACGGATGTAAATAGACATAAAGTAGGTACTGCATCCTTTAGACCTTCACACTGAGAAGTAATGTTATATTAATAATTAAAAAGTGACGCTAAAACAATAGATATTGTAAATTAGTGTTATCTAGCAAAAGATGACTAGATGTAAGTCTGTAATAACGTGGTTGAGCAGGTAGCCGATTTTTGCCCATGCGTATTGAATGCGTAGACGCAAAATATTCGAAGGCTTGGACATTTTTCGCATAAAAATAAGATAAGATAACACGACACAGTCATTGGACATCTATTTTCTCTAGAGTTCTAGAAATCAGAAATCAATCTATCCTTTATAATCCTTTTTATGTATTTTGTTTTCTGGTGTGTACAATAAAGAGTTCTAATGTAATCTAATCAATCTAGGATGGCGTTCATAATACAGATTTTTGCGGTCGCTCGACTTGTAATGTATAATTCAAATCATGCCTTAAGAGTCGTATGCGAATTACTTGCTAATGAATTGGCTCCCTTTTCAGAATTGCACTGAACAGAGACCGCTTAAAAGAGCTGACTGCCAACCTCCAGTAATGGAGTGGCACTTTAAGAAGCAGAACTCTTATTCATAAAAATGCGATCATATAACTTCTCAAGTACAGTGAAAAATTGTCTAGGGTCATGGGAAAGATGTTACCTGCGTTCGATGCGTATTTTAATAAGTATTATTGCAATTATAACACTAATGTGAAAATCGGGCGTATCGAAAGCAAACAAGGTTTGCCATTATGTTAAAGTATTTACTAATCAGCGTCAAGAGTTCGCAAGACGCAAGACACTCGATAACACAACAACTTTAACATTCGTGCACTCTATGCAGTTACGTAACGCCCGGCTTTGGCACTTAAATGTGATTTTCGACGTGCTTTCAACTGTACAAGGCTGAGAATAACGTCTTTCGGGAAGGCTCGTCGTATCCCTGTATAAATAGATAATTTTATTATTACCCTAACCAGTGATGAGGTTTAGGTAAATACGAACAGTGTTGTTTCTTTCCAAGGCCACTATTTATTTATATATCGGTTATTGTTTCCAAGGCCACTGTAGAACAGTCTACAGTGGCCTTGGAAACAATATGAAAGCGTTCAATTGTACAACGCTCAGAATCAGCTCAATGTCTTTCGAGAAGGCTCCTCGTCTCCATGTATAAATGAATAATATAGTCTTTTTACTTTATCGCACACGAAACCTTAAATAGGACATTACATAAGAAATAACATGTACAAATGGGAGCTTATCTCTGTAAGAGATTTCTTCCAGCAAACCAGATTTCTTATTTAATGTCCCAATAACAGTGATCGGATTAAGGTAAATATGAAGGCCTACACTACGTACAGTTTGCTTGGAGACAAATTATGGTCTGTGATATGATGCTATTAAAACCACTATGAATCGTGAAATGCATGCCATTGCACGAGTGTTTGGGTAGTGCGAAGTGACATATTTGCATAGCAGGCTCCCGGGATATCGGGGATCGACAATAATCCATTTATTAATATACATTAGTTTGTTAGACCTGGAGCTCTATTTTTGAATCACTCGTCTCGCGTCGAGCGCTCGATTTCTACCGATTTTCGTTCGACATACGGAATTCCGTATTTTTGAATCACTCGACTGCAACGAATGGTCCTTACCACTCGTCTCGTATGTCGATCGATAGATTAATTGTCAAAATTTGTGTCAACTTCCAATCGAGGTAATTGTGCTTTTGTGCCGAATTGATTTTTTGTTTTGACATTTTCAAACAAAAACAAACCAAAGTGTTATTATTTTACGATCTATGACAGTGTTTTGTTTGTTTTGCAACTAAAGGCAACGATTTTTCGTCCAAACAGCCAATAAAACGAAATATCTTACGTTCCGTTTCCGTTACGGTAGTTTCCGGTTTTTGTAATTTCTGCGTGGAACGGATCAAATACAATACTTCAAATTGTACTGGCAACACTTCAGGCGAACGATTCAAAAATACGGAAAAACGAGATCATGCGACTAGACGAGTGTGACTTAAGTCACATTCGACGATACAATTTCATACGAGTGATTCAAAAATAGATCTCCTGGGATTTCCGCACTTAGCCTTATGGCTGGGTGGAAATAGATTACAAAGAAAGACATTTATGATACCAACAAGATACATCACAGAAACAAAATTACCAGAAAAATTGACATAATATGAGCACAACAGAAATAAATGATAGTCCGAGGATGTTGATACTAAGTTCTAGGATGTTGGTTCAAAAATTAGTTATCACAGTTATTAAGACTTTAGATGTTTACTTTTTGAAAAAAAAAAACTTAGGTATTAGGTATAAAATAACTATGATTTTTATTTCATTGGTGACGCTAGTTAGCACCTAAAGCGCCTTAACAATTTTATGTTGTAACGGTGCAAACCTCTTCACACAATTTTTTATATTTCTTTAATTCGATCTATTATTTTTTTAATAATGTCACACATTTTCCTCATTATCAGTATTACTACTTTACATCTTGACTAGACATTTTTACCTGTTTATTCCACTTTTCGGTTAATATATTATAAACAAAATATACAAACACTTTAAATAAAGCAAAAAGGTGAAGTCGTGCCAGTTTTATTATTATTAAAAGTTATACAACTCTACAATGTTATGTCACTTTGCCTCCTCTGTACTATCGCTGCCAAATGTTCGCTTAAATCTGGTCCCTGTTTATCACACTTGCAATTTGGGATTGTGTCCGAGTGAGGTGATCCATGAATGTGTGCGAAATGTTATTGCCGCGGGCTTGCCACGGTTCGCTTCGTCCATCGGGAGCGAAACGAGCTTGTCGCAAATATTTATGAATGGACCTCATGTTGTACAATCGCCTATATAATAAACTACACTGCATCCAGAAATTAAAGTCTTATTATGTAAACAAATTACTTACCGGAAGAAAAATATGCAATCCCTGTGTAATCACACGCAATAGCTAGTAGATAATTATTGTAGCTTCTGGGTAATCACATGCAATACCATTATTTTTGTAACAATACGTCCATTTCATCGTAAAACTAAGATTTTTTTGCAGAAAACAGAATTCGCTATAACCTCAAACTTACAAATAACATTTACCACTACTCTGTCTTGTTTTTGGTGGTTAGGGCTGGACGTTCATCAATATCGATAAAAAATGGAGGTCAAATGGAGTCTTAAACTCTTAATATACTGTCGAGGAAATATACTGATTAACAACTATTAAGGCGATCCCGGTGCGTAAACCTTTTAACAAACATTGTTAGTTAATAAATCGTCTGCTGTGTTGCGGTTGGATATTGTTTATCTATGGTAACTTTTGCTTTAAATCTCATTGAAAATATTTTTATTGTTTCTTTGTAATCAAATTGCAAATACTTTTTTAAAGAAGTAGGTTCAAGATAGTATGGAGCCCCAGCTAAGGCAATGTGCACCTAATACAGATAGTCTTATTAATAAAAACACGATGCCCTAAATCAGCCTTCAAACTCGCTATAACTTGGTCCTTCAAAGGTTGAAACAGCGTTAAAGTGTACTTTAACAGCACTTCAAGCAAACGAGTTTTTATTAATAAGACCGTATTACCGTCTTAATAATAAAAACTCGTCGTCGAAGCCCACTTTAAGATGACAGCTCTGTATGGAACTGTCACTTAATAGCAGACTTGTAACGGGTTTTAACTAAAACGTTGTTTTATTACTAAGACCGATAGACTTTAAATATTGCTTTACAACTTTTTGGCAATAATTTCCTTATATACATTAATTGCAACACTAACGAAATGGCGATGTATGAAAAGGTAGCACAGCTGTCAACACAGTAAAAGTGGTCAAAATACAGTAACCTCAAATAGGCACCGGAGAGTGCATTTGGAAATCGGATTTGAAACGCACTTAACAAATAAAAAAAAATGAAAAACCTATTTAGAGGCAAAAAAATCCACCTTTGCCGGGATTCGAACCCACGACCTCTGGTTATCCGTGCCAGCGCTCTTTCCAACTGAGCTAATGGGCGACTCACCAGCATCAGTGAAATTTTGAACCTCTTTAATATAATCATGTGGGTACAGCGATATCATTCCGATGTGGAATGATATCGCTGTACCCACCTAACTACAAAGTAGGTACTCGGGGCTGCAAGTGATGCGAATCACTTAAGCCAGATGTCCCTGCCTGTCAACTTATCTCTATAATCTCATTCGGTAAAAAAAATGCTGTTTGTAATAAACCATTTGAATGTCTTATTTAGTTTAATTCCTTCTTACATCCACATCCATATTGTTCTCAAGTATAGGTAGTACCTATTACTTAATCTTCGGAAGTACAATATTCTATTGCCTCGAATAGCGCCAGCAGAAATGCACCATAGTTTTATCGACATCGACATTTTATCAACATACATCACAACACTATAGTAGTCAATGGTTACCCATTCCGCCATTATTGTTTACTAAATAAGACTTTAATTTATGGATCTGGATGGAAATCGGTACCGCTGCTCCCGCGATTTGCGCTTACCAACACATTCAGCGATTCATTTTTATATTATAGAAGATACGCACGATGTGCATCTTATGTACAATCATGATGGTTTTAGCCGAACAAAAAAAATTTCAAGGGCAAGGCAGTGTGGAGGTTTCCTGGAACGGTACCGGGAAGCATGAACTCAGCTGGGAACGCGTAAAATATTTTGTATTTCGGCGTTTAAAATATAATAGGTACGTCAGTCAGTAGGTAGTTTTCCTAAATACTAGTTTTAAAAGTTTAAAAAAAATTAGAGGCCATCCAATTTTCGTCCTCCTTAAAATTGATCCCCAACCCGCATGCCCAGCGTGGGGATTATGGGCATCACCGCCCAATGATGGCACAACCTTGCGCTGTGGCGCTCATTAGGGGAGCGCTGTATCCAGCAGTGGACAGATATATCCTGAAGAAGAAGCATCGACAAACATTACTCGTATCGAAAAAACTTATAATCGGCGCCTATAAAATACTTAATTTTATACCATGTTCCGTAGTAGCCCAGTTGATAGAACATTGGACTCTGAAGCGATAGACCCAGGTTCAGAGGCTAAAAATTTCACCCATGCCGGGACTCCTGGCTAACCGTGCCAGCGCTCTCCCAACTGAGCTTATGGGCGACTAACCGGGATTAGTTGCTGCCTGTACGTAATACAGGGAGTGTTGTAAAGAGGTTGGAAAATTTCACTGATGCCAGTTAGTCATCCATTAGCTCAGTTGGGAGAGCGCTGGCATGGTTAACCAGACGTCTCGGGTTCGAGTCCCGGCATGGGTGGAATTTTTAGCCCTTTAAATAGGTTTTTAAAACTGTCCTTAGTACGGGTTAGTGCATTAAAAAGAATATAATAAGGACAAAATCTTTTTTTTTACTATTACCAATAAATCATTAATATGTTTTCGAGGAAAAAGAACATTCGCTCATAATATTTCTAACAATTTTAAAAACATTGTGTAGTTAAAAATAGACTTTCCCAAATCGGAGGTTCATTGCACGACGTGGAAAACCTCATACTATATACTCAGACAATGGCAGAAATTTTGTAGGCGCTAGCAATGAACTGAGCAGGCTACTTAAGACAAATCAAAAACCGGTCAGTGAGTTCGCGTGCGGTGAAGGTATAAATTTTATTTTTTCTCCCGCTTATGCGCCGCATTTCGGCGGAATCTGGGAGGCCGGGGTCAAGACTGCTAAATTCCATTTAAAACGTGCGGCTGGAAATACTGGTCTAGTCTTCGAGGAGTTGAATACTTTATTCGCACAAATAGAGGCAATCATGAACTCACGTCCTTTGACATCTATGTCCAATGACCCATCGGATTTATTGCCACTCACACCTGGGCACTTTCTTGTGGGCCGACCCTTGACATCATTGCCATCGCCTGTGTCAGATCGAGTCAAACTTACTCGCTATCAACTCATCGAGAGGCTGAGACAACACTTCTGGACCCGATGGACGAAAGAATACTTATCTTCTCTACAACAGCGTACCAAATGGAAAACTAAAACGCGTAATCTTCAACCAGGTGACATGGTTCTAGTTATGGATGCTAACTTGCCACCACTGAAATGGCTGCTCGGTCGTATAAACAGGCTCTATCCAGGCGCCGACGGACTGTGCAGAGTAGCCGACGTAAATACTGAAGGAGGAGTTGTTCGACGAGCGCTCTCCAAACTCTGTGCCTTGGAAGGCATTATAGAATCCCATGAGCTCCTTGGGCAGCAAGCTCCCAAGGGGGGGGAGGATGTTGGGATTTCCCAATAAGGTGGCAACACCTCGCGGGCGACAGCGGGGTCTGAGGCGGAGAAGGGGTGCGCGCCCGCGCCGCGCTGCGCCGACACTCGGGAAAACGCCGCTCAGATGGGAGCACGCGTGTTGCGTTGAATTTTACCTCTTATATTGTACTAATTGTAAACCTATCTAAAGACATTATACGGATTTCTTCTATAAGCAGCAAGATCTTTACTTTACCCTGGACAGTCGTTGTATCAGATTTCGTTTCCTATCAAACAGTCTTGGAAGCAACAAAGCCAACAATAGTATTTCTCTTACGGATTTCTTATGATTTATGATACTGACTATCCCAAAAGTAGACTATACGGCACGAGCTGGCGACTGGCGACGAACTAACACGTTGCACCTCCGCGGCGAACACATTGCTCTCTCGTGGATAACACGTTACCAGTGTTGCCAGAGCGCGCACGTCATAAATTACACGTACATAATAGGCGTGACAAAAGTATCAAAGATTTAACGATATTAGAGGAAAGTACATACTCGTATTAAAAGGATTTAAAACACTGATTTAGTTTGATAAAAAAAAGATGTTGCCAATATTTTCGTTAAATTAAAAGATCATAATACTGCTTCCGTTAACATCGTCACGCCTAGGTATTGGTAAACTGCACTCGTGCTTTGTTGTGATTACTAGTGATTACGCTGTTTGGTTACCTAAGCGTGACGTCAGATTCGACTCCATGACACTGCGAGTTGTTTTCCCACAAATTTAAAATTATTTTAGAAAATGACTTTAACCTTCGATAAATATAGTTTATTTGTAAATAATAAATGTCTCTCCACAAAATAATCTTTCGTCATGTCTATTAATAAGTCCTAAAATTTATCTAAAAGCTACAATTTATCACCAAATACTTTTAAAGTGATGCAGCTACTTGAAAATTACTTGAAATAATTTTCAAATGTTTTTTATTGGAACAAAAAAAAAGAGGAAAAATGAAAAAGTAAAAAAAAATACAAATTGCCCACAAGGCCTCTGACATGGCGACAACCACTGCCATTACATGACAGCCGGCACCTATATGGCATTGGCACATATATCCAGTACCTGACCGGCCTGTTGTTGTTTAAGCCAAGTGATCGATTCTAATCACTCGGTTTCACTAGGCCACGAGCGCTTCAACATGATTTACGTGTTTTAGAGTTAATTCATATCTGTGAAAGTTAAGAGGTAATTTATCAATATTATGTTTATTTATGTATATATTCTACTATTGTTGCAGATCACGAGGGAAATTGAAAACAGCATGCTTGATAGCGTGGCCTGACGGTCTTCCAGACGTGTCTTACATGGACTTTTTGTAAGTTTTATTAAAATATACTTTCATAAAATATAAGAGCCAGAAAAGACATGAAAATTTTCAGAGCACATATGCCGTTAATATGCTGCACAATGAAGTAAAAAGAAAAGCTATCACGGCTGGGTAGGCTTCAAAAGTTAACAGTTTGTTAGCCTTGTCAACGTGAACTCGAGTTGACCAACTTAAGAAAGGATAATTTCGTACAAATTCCATCGAAAGTTACTTTAAGGTATTAGTTGTGTAAAACATACCACACCCCATCTTTTTACAGTGCTCGTGGTCTTGTCGGTGTTGTTTATAAATTCAATTGAACCGATTTAATGGTCAAAGCCCTATTCAAGCGCTACCTAATTCTACAAAGGGTGGTTACCCTTTGTAGAATTGTATGCCTCAAAACCAGGTTGGAGTGGTATTGTATTCTTTAAACTCATTATAAGGTGTGATTAGCAAGTTGTAACGTAACTGTTGCTAACGCCCGATGTATACAGTGCGTCTTTAGAAATAATTATTTTTCTTACATTTATTCAAAAAGATCTGGCTTAGTCCTTAAAAACAAGGACAAAATAGCTCTTTAATCCCTAGAAATAAAAAGTAATTTGAATTTGGAATGTGGATTTTAGTAGTAAAGGTTCCAATCACCAAAGAGATCAATCACGAACATTGTACAAACAAGTAACTGGCCGTATGATAAAAAACCGCGCGCGAGCCAAATTAAAAAAAAGTTTTTGAAGAGTTAAAAGACGCGCGAAATGGATTCCTCTGTCTTTATTCGTAATTGTTTACCTACTCAAATTCGCGTTCTTCGGATTTCACTACGTTTTTAAATAAGTGAGTGTGTTCCGTAGTGATAAAGGAGGTATCCAGAACATAAATAAACGGTCTATTCCTATTAATCCACTTATTTTTTCACAGAGGGTGATAAAAATTAGAGTGTCCATCTCGGGAGCAACACTATATTTTAAACTCGAGTTGGGTACTTGGAATCTCTCGCTGCATTCAGGATTTCACTTTAAATTCCTTGATACGGTCGTGCTTCTACTCTAGCATGCTTGCTCTGCTCTGGATTCAAAGAAACACTCTCGCCTTAATAATAGTTGTTTGCTTCTTGAGTAAACAATCTACTATTTCCTCCTCCGTAACCAGTTACGATAACGGGTTTGTACTACGTTATAGCTATAGAATTACTTTTTGATTAGGTGTACAAAAAAATATTGTATTTATTCCAATCCAATCAATCAAATATTTTCATTAACCATTCAGGCTTAGTATTTCATGCGACTGGTGCCTCAGGGACCCGGTGGTGCACTGCATGGGTTAAGTGAATATTAAAAAAACCACGGGAGAAACTGCGCATTGACAAGGCGAACCGTGAAATTAATTTGTTCAGTGAATACTGAATAGTCAACCCAATATCTGAAGTCTGACCACAACAAGACGCCCTATTTGTGGAGTGTGGAGTGGAGTTTATACAGGCAAAATGGAGTCTTCTATAATTGTATATTATTCTGAATTGTTTTCGATATACCTTAGAATACTGTATATAGATAATAAAAGATTGTACAGATTCACGAAACCAGCTGATTCAATGTCTAGTACGACAACTTTTATTGCTTGTTATGTAGTCAATACTGTAAATTATACTCTTTAAAAGTCACAAAATCTTCATTGCTTATTTAACACTCAGATAATCAGCACAGAAGTACGCACTAAGCAGCACAAAATGATTAAACACCGTTTGGGCGCGAACAGTGACAACTTGACAAGACAGTGCATCGTATTTCAAGGTTCCGGTTAACCCAAGGACGTTTTAAAGCGTTCTTGGGGTAACTGAACGAAAGCTAAAAGTCTTTTGGTATTAATTCCTCTCGGCAACATCCGTAAAAATCTATACGTCGCCCATATCATGCGCTCGGCAGTTTTCATCGCATTTCATAAACGGGTTTCTAGCTCGCTCCGTGCAATATGCTCACCTTTTCCGTTCAAGAAAAATTGAATACGATTTTTTTTGCAGACGAAATCTAAACGGCTTAACAGTTAACTCGTTTAACAAAACATACTCGTAATTGTTCAGAGGATATTCGATAATGATAATTATTGTTCTAGTCCGTATATCTTATATTATGTATGGGTTATTGTCAAAGTTTTAATCAAATGTATTACGGGTATTTTTATATGGCTAAAAATGGAAGAGCGCCGCACGAGAGCACTTAAAGTGCAGCCGCCACTGATCACATTAATAAAGCCTCTACAGTTCGGCCAAACTCGATAAAGAATAGAGGTAAACAAACCACTTTAGGGTTATCACAACTCACGTTTTACAAATCTTCTATTGTTTACATGATTATAGCCTTTTACTTGCTAACTATTTATTAACAATTCCTATTGCAGCATATTTAACTAGAATCACTCAAGTAACATGCATATTACCTTGTTATTTCGAAAAACTATAAAAAATTCGACATTAATTTTACGCGACAGCCCTACAGAAAAAGAAACATGGATGAAATTCAGGTGTGACAAACATTTTGGGAAATTTAGTTTATGCCAACAAGTGAAGTTTAGTCGTTTGTCAATACGTGTAGTTATATGGCATAAGTATATAGCATATTATGTGTGACAAAATGGCACAAGACAAAAATATAGATTGCCGCTCCCATATCATTGTGAATTAAATCCGATAGAAATCATATGGGGGCAAGTAAAAGGCCATGTTGCTGCCAAAAATTAAACTTTTTAAATGGCCGAACTAAATAAAGGTCCTGTTACATGAGGCAATAAGTAAAATTAGTCCAGCAGCATGGCAACGTTGTGTTGAACACGTAATTAAAGAAGAAAAGAAAACACCGTATTTGATGGTGTAATGGATAATGTCATTGATGAATTTATAATTCAAGTCTCCGGAGACACAAATTCATCCTCCGGCCAGTGACAGTGATGATTATTGTGAACATATGAATAAAAATATATACAAAGTATACTTTCTTTTATTGCAATATTTGCAGTAGGTCCTAATCTCTTCATTTTCATAGTAGCATCTATAGATAGATAGATAGATAGATAGATAGATAGATAGATAGATAGATAGATAGATAGATAGATAGATAGATAGATAGATAGATAGATAGATAGATAGATAGATAGATAGATAGATAGATAGATAGATAGATAGATAGATAGATAGATAGATAGATAGATAGATAGATAGATAGATAGATAGATAGATAGATAGATAGATAGATAGATAGATAGATAGATAGATAGATAGATAGATAGATAGATAGATAGATAGATAGATAGATAGATAGATAGATAGATAGATAGATAGATAGATAGATAGATAGATAGATAGATAGATAGATAGATAGATAGATAGATAGATAGATAGATAGATAGATAGATAGATAGATAGATAGATAGATAGATAGATAGATAGATAGATAGATAGATAGATAGATAGATAGATAGATAGATAGATAGATAGATAGATAGATAGATAGATAGATAGATAGATAGATAGATAGATAGATAGATAGATAGATAGATAGATAGATAGATAGATAGATAGATAGATAGATAGATAGATAGATAGATAGATAGATAGATAGATAGATAGATAGATAGATAGATAGATAGATAGATAGATAGATAGATAGATAGATAGATAGATAGATAGATAGATAGATAGATAGATAGATAGATAGATAGATAGATAGATAGATAGATAGATAGATAGATAGATAGATAGATAGATAGATAGATAGATAGATAGATAGATAGATAGATAGATAGATAGATAGATAGATAGATAGATAGATAGATAGATAGATAGATAGATAGATAGATAGATAGATAGATAGATAGATAGATAGATAGATAGATAGATAGATAGATAGATAGATAGATAGATAGATAGATAGATAGATAGATAGATAGATAGATAGATAGATAGATAGATAGATAGATAGATAGATAGATAGATAGATAGATAGATAGATAGATAGATAGATAGATAGATAGATAGATAGATAGATAGATAGATAGATAGATAGATAGATAGATAGATAGATAGATAGATAGATAGATAGATAGATAGATAGATAGATAGATAGATAGATAGATAGATAGATAGATAGATAGATAGATAGATAGATAGATAGATAGATAGATAGATAGATAGATAGATAGATAGATAGATAGATAGATAGATAGATAGATAGATAGATAGATAGATAGATAGATAGATAGATAGATAGATAGATAGATAGATAGATAGATAGATAGATAGATAGATAGATAGATAGATAGATAGATAGATAGATAGATAGATAGATAGATAGATAGATAGATAGATAGATAGATAGATAGATAGATAGATAGATAGATAGATAGATAGATAGATAGATAGATAGATAGATAGATAGATAGAATATTCTTTATTGTACACAGAAATTACAGTAACAGAACCTAGATAAAAATATAGTACAAATGGCGGCCTTATTACTAAAAGCAATTTCTTCCAGGCAACCATAGACGGAGACATGAAAGAAATTAGAGACGGGTAGTCGGTGCATATTCCATTTATCACCGAGTAATTCTCCGAAATAAAATTTCGCTATATTCGCGATTTGGTCTTAAGGCCGAATTTGTGTAATAAGTAAAAAATTTTCCTAGTCTACCCTTTATACGAGTTACACCTACCTATAAATAAAAGTGTAACAATCATTGTCTATTAACATTTTGTTTGTCGTTGAGCAGAAACTCGATACAGAGTGATTCGGTTTGTTACTTCATTAATTTAATAATACGCCTCCACTGATTCGCTAGTTTATTATAGCAATACTACAATAAATTCGCACATTTTCATCCCAGTTTGTGCGTGTGGCAGCTCATAGGGGTTTTATCTTTAAATTGTTCGTGTGCTTACCTGCACACTACGCTTGTTGCAATGAGTTTAAATTTATGCTTCGTTACTTATAACATAAAATATGGTTTTCTGTGTAATTAGGTGAGAATGATTGTGACCGCAGAACTGTATGCTTTGAATGATCCAGCTGGAACTTAAAGTTCAGGATAATACGCTAGTAATGGCCAAGTATCTTGGGCGTCTGACATCTCCCAGATCAGAAGTTTGTCGCAGTTAATTAATGGTGACTGTTCTGGGACTGAAATCGGAGACTACGTGCCGTAAGACAGTTTAACTAGGCCTTCACATTCTACATTGGTAGAGAAGGTACGATCACAGAAGCCAGCTTATTTATTACTAGGTTTGGATGATTGATACCATGCCAGTAGTAGCTAACTTGCGTGGTTCTGCTGTATCCAGATACAGGAATGCAACAGTGACTCTGATTAGGCACCGGTGGCGGTGTGTTATGCAGTCTTTTATAGGAAAGTTACTCGCATCCTGCAGGCATCCGCTAATGTATAAGCGACCTCTTAGCATAAACTTAGTCGTTGGTCTTCGAGATCAACTACAACAATAATAATAACAACGTGGTTTAGAAGGTTTCTGGTGGAACTCACGGGAAGACCGTCGATATCAACCCTCGTATGTTCCCACTTCAGGGTCACGGGTCTCTTCGCAGGAAGGTTAGGCCATACTCCACCACGGTGCCATGTCCGGGTTGGTGGAGCATTGCAAGACAGTGGCGGGCCTTACTGTCAGAAGCTATCAAGCCGCCCATAAGGCATAACGACTCTCATTACATGACAGCCGGCACCAACGGCTTAACGTGCCTTGCAAAGCACAGAAGCGCTCGGAAAACTGCCACTAGCGGTAGTGACGGGACGGTCGCCCATCCTGCACCTGACTGCGCCAGTTGTTGCTTTAATGAAGTGATTCATTCCAATCACTCGGTTCGGCTAGACCTCGAGCGCTTCAAGGGAAATCCATAACCGTACGCTAATAAAACAACGTATTTCTGACAACGAACAGTTTTATTTCAATATGTAATAAACGTAGAGATAGATTATCCACTGAGTACAACAAACCATAGACGGTACACCGTAGATTAACTATAGGTGGTGCTAGATTGCTTTTTTTGTTATTAATGTTGATGAATAATATGTTTATCAGTTATTTTTGAAATTGCGGTTGGAAAATTAAACAACAGAACGACTCGTAAATGCATCACCGCCACGTGTTTGCCACACGCGGGCGGTGTGGCGGTGATGCCTTGGTGATTTGAGTAGAACTGATTTTGACTCAATCATGTTAAAAAAAAAGTGACGAATGTGCAAACTTAAATACATTTACAAATTTTACATCACCTTAGCATCAAAAAGTTAAAATTACTTTGCTAAATTCCGCCAAAAATCCCACAAGCACCATGCGGTTAGCTAATGCACCGCCCTCCCTCCCACTATTTCAAGCAGAAGCAAAAGTGGGAGGGAGGGCGGTGCATTAGCTAACCGCATGGTGGTTGTGGGATTTTTGGCGGAATTTAGCAAAGTAATTTTAACTTTTTAATGCTATTATGGATTTCCGCAAAGTAACGCCTGATTCTATACATCACCTTAGCGTTAACGTGTTGTCTACATAACTATAGAAACTACTTGTATTACTAAACTAGGGGGCGAGCCCCCTGCGCGCTTACGCGCGCCAACCCCCAGCCGCTCCGAGCTGCGCTCTCCGCGGCGCTCGGCCTAGGGCTTCGCTAGACACTTATTGTAGTGAATTGTTGCATGGGAATATGTATGGTCTCGGCCTTCGGCCTCGGCCTGGACGGAGCTCGGCCTTCGGCCTCGCTGCGGTGGGGTTCCTCGTGCCCGCTCCGCGGAGCTCAGCCTCCGGCCTCGCAAGTTTGTCCCTTCTTGCTCTTGCGCTGGTACTTGTGCGCCGTAACCTGAACGGTCTTGGCCTTCGGCCGCGGCCCGGACGGAGCTCGGCCTTTGGCCTCGCCGTGGCGGGGTTCCCCGTGCCCGCTTCGCGGAGCTCGGCCTCCGGCCTCGCAAGTTTGTCCCTTTTTGCTTTTGCGTTGGTACTTGTAGGTAGGCTACAACAGAGTTAGCACCCTCGCGTAGTGGAACGCGTTCGAAATTCAAAAATCGGCTTCATAGATGGCTGTAATTCATACATTTCCTACAACTTTTTCATACATCATTTTCGTCCAAATTACCGGTTTGCTGCGCTCGGAGAGTGAGCAGCGCTTTTAAACTAGCTTGTGTTTTAATCAAGTTTAAAATAGTAAAACTACGCTCATATTACTGAAATTAGTGTCATTGTGTAGCTCTGTGAAAGTGTGGTGTGTGGAGTTGTTCGCAATTAGTGAAAAGTGCCTGTCGGTATGTGAGATTGGGCTTATATTGTCAACCGATCCGTTAATTCCACATTTCAGGTCATTGACTGCACAACGTATTGACCTTGGCCTTGGCTCCCACTCGCATGCGGGACTGTGTATTGTACTGCGCCTGTGTGTGCGCGCTCGCTGTTCGTCACACGACCACACGTCGCCGGACCGGTGTCCCGCGCGCGCGCAAGCATGTTGACTGTCTCTGCGCGCGAGAACGACTGGCTTTGCTTGCACCCGACGACAGACAGCTGTTTTGCTTATTGCTACTACTTGCTATTGCCGGATTTACTATGAATTGCCAGGCTTGTGGTAGGGATGTTTTGCTTGGGGAGCCGCTGGGTTGCGTGGGATGCAGGAATGTTTTCCACTACAGCTGTCTTAATATGACAACAGCTTATTTCCTGCCAAACAAGGCTAAACTAATTAAGTCTTGGAGATGTCCCCGTTGCGTAAATGTTACCTCACGTGAGCAACGCGCCGCTCGCAGTGATGAAACGCCGGTCCGCGGAAACCGCGAGGCGGCTAAGGGTTTTGACATGTCCATCTGCGAAGAGTCGAACCAAAACACTTCACAAAACACTGCTTTTGACGAGATGTACCTTAAGCTCGAGTCCTTGTTAAATGCGAAACTGGGGGACATTGTTAAAGAGTTCCACACCTCTGTTAACCTACATAAAGCTGAGTTTACCAGAACAACTGATTTCCTTAGTGAACAGATAAAGGACCTTAGTAAAACTGTTCAAACTGTAACCAAGAGGGTGTCCCACCTAGAACAGGAGAACGAACGCCTTCGATCTAAGCTGGCCACGGTTGCTTGCACACGGAAGGAGACCGAAGGGACCGGCCTCCAGGAGGTCGTTGAGCAGCTGCGCTCGGATCTCAACGAGTGGGAGCAGTCTTCCCTCCTTAACGACGTGGAGATCACTGGGATACCGGAGTTTGAGTTTGAGGCCGAGTCCTGCGGCCATATTGTATCCACGCCCGCGGCCCGCGGCGTACTGCGCCTCTCCCTGGCGAGGCTACGACGCCGCGTCGTCAGCCTGTTGCGGCGTGCGCTTCGTGATGACTTTCGTCCGTCGAGGGACGGTGACAACTGTGGATCTTGGCCTCGCCGTACTGCCGCCTTTCGCGGTAGTTTTAGGTTTCAGGCCACAAAGTGCTGGAATGATATACCGCCACCCCTTTTTTTTAAAAAGGTTAACATCGGAACGATATCACTGTTACATGATTATACTATTTTTATTTTTAATGCACTAACCCGTGCTAAGGAACAAATTTAAAAAAACCTATTTAGAGGCTAAAAACTGCAAAGTAGGTAGTCGGGGCTATAAGTAATGCAATTTGCTTAAGTCAGATGTCGCTGCCTGTACGTAATACAGAGAATAGTGTAAAGAGGTTCGAAATTTCACTGATGCCGTGAGTCGCCCATTGGCTCAATTGGTAGAGCGCTGGCACGGATAGCCAGAGGTTGCGGGTTCGAATCCCGGCATGGGTGAAATTTTTAGCCTCTAAATAGGTTTTTTAAGCTTGTATTTTGGTGACAAAAGAACTCCAGTACACAAAACTCATAGCTGTGTCCAAACTATCGGTAAGCGGCGTCATCGAATGTTGTGCAATAGAACTAACTGCCCATAACATTATGATAGTCTGTATATATCGTGTACCAAGAACAACTAACTTAAACATATTTTTTGAACGGCTAGAATTAGTTATACAAGAAGTAAATAAAAACGAAATAAGCATGTTGTAATTGCAGGAGACTTCAATATCGATATAATGAAAGAAAATAAGATCACACTGGAACTAAATTGCATTCTTCTTAATTTTAACTTTAAATTGGAGATTCAGCAACCAACACGTTTAAAAAGCAATACCTGTATTGATAATTTTGCTCATAATTGCCCACAAAAATGTAAATCACATGTCATAGAACTGGCTTTATCTGACCCCACCGCCCAACTTTTAAAATTCCCTGTAAAACAAGTGTGTAATCTGCCATACTGGCGCACTAAAAGACGCGACTACAACACAGAAAATTTACTGAGATTTGAAGAGTGCATTAAAAACATACATTTTACTGATGTTCATGCTACCCAGGATCCCAATAAAGCATTTGATTTATTTATTGAAACTTTTAAGTTCTACGCGACTGCAACACAGAAAATTTACTGAGATTTGAAGAGTGCATTAAAAACATACATTTTACTGATGTTCATGCTACCCAGGATCCCAATAAAGCATTTGATTTATTTATTGAAACTTTTAAGTTCTACGCGACTACAACACAGAAAATTTACTGAGATTTGAAGAGTGCATTAAAAACATACATTTTACTGATGTTCATGCTACCCAGGATCCCAATAAAGCATTTGATTTATTTATTGAAACTTTTAAGTTCTTCTACGAACTCTGTTTTCCTTTTAAAACTGTAACTATAAGGACCAGTAAGAAGTCTAAATGGATATCACGAGGAATTAAGCGCTGTAGTAAGAAGAAAAGGGAACTCCTGTGGAAATACAGACTGAAACTATCTTACGAAAATAAAATAGCCCTTAAAAAATACTCAAACATACTAAAACGTGTAATGCGACTCACTCAACAGGCTCAAAACTATTATAAGATAAAAAACTCTGAGAATAAGTCGAATACATCTTGGCAAATTATTAACAAGGCAAAATTAAACATACCTAAAGAGCCCATAACAAAAATTTGTGTAAACCAGAAAACAATAACCAACCCCAGTGAAATATCGAATGCATTCAACAATTTCTTTATTCACAAAGTGCAACCACTTCAAAATAAATTCAGTACTAGACACTTGGGTTCTAAAAGTGAATCTATGTTTATGACCCCCAGTATACCGGATGACATTATACTAATAATTAGGTCCCTTAAAAACAAGATGAGTTTTGGTTATGACGGGATATGCACCAAAGTGATAAAATTTGTCGCAAAACATATATCTAATCATTTAAGCTACATCAGAAATCTGTGTGTAAGAGAGGGCATATTTCCTGATGGCTTAAAACATCTATTATAAAACCGCAATTTAAAAAAAGCGATAGGGAAGATATGAACTTCTACAGACCTATAGCACTAATTCCTATCTTTTCTAAAGTATTTGAGAAGTTTATATATAATAGACTCTACGAGTATTTTGAAAAATACGAACTACTAATACCGGAACAAAAGGGATTTCGCAAGCACATGACAATTAATATGGCAATCTATGGCTTTTGAAAATAATTGTGACAAACGTAGATAATAAGAGAATGACATCAGCAATTTTTATGGACTTAACACAAGCATTTGATTACTTTAATTATTATACTATTTTTATTTTTAATGCACTAACCCGTGCTAAGGAACAAATTTAAAAACCTATTTAGAGGCTAAAAATTTCACCCATGCTGGGATTCGAACTCGCAACCTCTGGCTATCCGTGCCAGCGCTCTAATACGTTAATTATGACATGTTACTTGATAAACTAAACTCTTATGGTATACGCGGTATGGTATAATGTTTTAAATTTAATAAAATCATACTTAGGAAATAGAACGCAAATGGCGGAAATAACAAGGATAAATAAATTGACAAAAACGGAAGTAACGTATAGATCTAGTGAACGCAGAATTGTGTACGGAGTACCACAACAGAGTACTACAATAAAAAGTAGCGTATTAGGACCGCTACTTTTTATTATTTATATAAATGACCTGCCTAAATGTATAAACTACCCCAGCCTTTTTGCCGACGATAGTGCTGTAGTTATTGAAGATAGAGATACAGAGTTATATGTAAATGACATCAATACAGCTTTAGATAACGTAATTACTTGGCTCCTACATAATAACCTGAAAATTAACTTGAGTAAAACAATTATTATACAGTTTAGTCAAAGAAATAAGATATTGGAAAATCTAACAGTTCAATATGAAGGCGAATGCATCGAACATTCTGAGACAACAAAGTTCCTAAGGCTAATAATCGATAGTAAACTTACATGGAAGCTACACATTGAAGATTTAGCGAAACGAGTGAGTAGCTCCGCATATGCTCTTTACAAACTCTCTCATAGTGTCAACCCAGAAACCGTACTTCTAGCCTATCATGGTTTAGTAGGTATGGAATAATCTTCTGGGGAAATTCAACGGACAAACACATCATATTTAAAGCCTAGAAACGGTGCCTAAGATCAATATGTGGTCTAAGGACAACAGACAGCTGCAAGCCTTTCTTTAAAAAACTCAGTGTACTTACTTAACTTTAGTGTTTGATTAATAGAAGTTTTTTTGAAAACCACCGGGTTCGATTCCCGAACGGAGTACAGATGTTTTTTAAAATGTATGAATGTAGTTTTTCTTGTTATTAAAATCGATGACATGGTTCCTCAGAACAGATCTTCGTATGTCTTATAGTTTCAGACTTTCCCATACTGACCGATTTGAATGAGACACCCTGTATACCTATATATGAGACAGCAATTTTTGTTAAAACAAACCAGGGTCGATTTGAACGTGCATGCGATGTAAATGGACGTAATCAACGAGATAACACACGACTTTGTCTAAATTTGGCTCACACGGCACTTATGAGCAAAAGTGTATTTTGTATGGCGCCAAAAATATTTAATAAAATTCCATTGTCAATCAAACATCTAAAATTAAGTATCTATATTTAAGAAAAAGCTCAAAAATCTACTAATAGACAAATGTTATTATACAATCAATGAATTTCTTGCAGACAAATTGTAAATTTAATGTAACCATATCATTTTGATATTTAATGTATTCTGTATTCACATTACCCTTATCAATTACTGTAACATAATTTGACATAAATGTATTATTTATTATTTGAGACGCACATTGCAATAAGATTGAGCTTAATTTTTTACGACCTACTTAAGATGTACCTGCATAAGATATAGACTACTTACTGTTACTATTTGAATTAAGATAAGCTCAACATTTGTATGTCGCAATGGCAAAACACGAAGATCTTTATAATATTGTACCATCTGCATGTTTGTAATACTCGTGTTTATACACATAAATCGAATTGAATTGAATATAATCCGAAATATCCGAAAAAAGGAAACGTTTCACTCTCTTCATGGTGCACATATTCAAATGTTGGTTAAATTGCTGTATAAAATGTTTTGTTTTTGTTTTGATGAGCAGAATAACCCCTAGTTTCACCGAAACTATCAGAAACCGCCAGTAGATACAAAGAGAACATGACCTCAATGTTGATTGATTGCGATCTGAAATACTGCTACTGAAATCTGGTTCCTCTTCAATTATATAGTTCGGCTGGAAAGGAATTTTGCTTCAATCGGATTAACCATTAAGTGTTTGTTGAATTGCTACTCAGATCTGATATTCTAGACATCTGTGATTAATATTTGAATTCATTAGTGGCTGCATATTCGCTTTCTGGATTCGGTTTAAGGTGGTACGGGGTGCTAATCAATGGAATATAAATCATAACTTGTATTTTAATACGTTTTTATCTAAAAGTGAACATGAGAACGTAAACCGTGGTGGAGTATGTCCTAACCAGGAAGAGACTCGTGCCCGTGCAGTGGGGACACACATGGGTTGATATCGGTTGATATCGAACATGAGAAAGCTTAATAATTGTGACAACTATTTTTAAAACCTACAGTCTGGGACCTAGGATCAACAACTTAGGACTTTAATCGGTTTCCGCCAAAAACGGCCATTTATAGCGGAAATAGAATAAATTCCTAGGATATTAATATTTCATTCTAAGTTTTATGTTCTAAAAATAGTTATCACAGATATTAAGATTTTAGATGTTTATTTTTTGAAAAAAAAAAACTTATTATAAAACATTTTATGACTTTTTATCCATTGGTGGCGCTAGTTAGCGCCCCTAAGCACCTTAACGGTATTTCTATATAAAATTAGTAATTAAAAATTATGCAATTATTAGACTACTACTTTGAAATAGAGACGTAAAAAAATGAGTTGTTAAATCTCGTTACAAGTCGCGAAACCTTGTGTAAAAAAATGTGCGAGTACCGGCTCTCCGTCTGTCAGAATAATGACCTGAGGCTCCCTCACAAATCTCTATGACTGGCTACTTAGGTTTTAGCTTATTTGAGTTAGTGTAAGTATTTTTGAAAAAAAAAAAAAACTTTTAAACTAAATCAAAATACTGTCGATAACTATTGTTAAGGCGTTTATTTTGCGATGGCTTTCAAATCACCCAAATTCATGGTGTATAATAAAGTGGATGTGAGGTCCGTGGGTGCAATTAATAGGGGTTTGTGAGAAATAGCATTTAGAGGAAAGTCATTCATTAGGCAGGGGTAGGCCGATGATGATGATTATAAGAATGATAGTTAGAATATTTTCGGGGCTTAATCGCGTAGTAATTTATTGCTATAAAATATGTTATAAGGATGATGATGAGGTTTAATCGGAATAGTTAAATAGACAAGTGACATAAGCGCTTAGATAAGTACGTACCGACCTTGCTGACTCTGAAGGCTCTATTTTATTCTAATTGCTCATATTTATATAAATATGCTTCACCAACCCGGACTTGGCCCCCGTGGTGGAGTATGGCCTAACCTTCCGGCGATGCAGAAAGAGATCCGTGCCCCAGCAGTGGGGACATACAAGGGTTGATAACGATATACATATGAGAAATCGCGAATAAGAGACAATAGGTTGTTGTCTTGATTCGACTTCCGAAATCTAGGTTCGAGATTATGACGTAACAACCGGTTTTGGTCGCGTTGCCTACCCCATTTTACTAACACGGCTATATATTTTCTAGTTTACGTTTGATTTTAGTTGTGTGAAAAGATTTATCATCTTGATAATATATGTCCTCATACTTAACTAATAAATTTACGTAAAAAGTTACGAAACAGTTACCAAAAAGCAGTAAGAAATGTCTTTATAAAAATGACATTTCCATATTTTAAAACAGCCTATTGTGTGTAATAATTAATAAATGTGATAGAAATGTGAATAAGTCTTTCTGTAATTCTATAAACAATTTACATTTTTTTGTTTTCATAAACTATCTTAAGACAAGGTGTCATGATCGATACTAAAAGAACTAAAAACACTACTGAAGAATCCTGCTTCAGGTTTTGTCCTATAACACATTGTGAAAATTGTAGATCCCTCGGTTAAAATCTAAAATCCTAGCTTGGCAATTAAATCTCGATGCCCTATTTCTTTGAAAAAATGCCTATGCGCTTTACAAGCCGCCAAGAACTTAGTACTAAAAGTGATTATGAAAATAGTCCGTAAGAATGACCAATATTTTTTTTGTTTCAGGTACCAGTCGTTGTTTTTCGTAGTGACATATGCCGTTCCCATGTTGGGAATGACGTTCTTCTACTCGGCTATGGGCCGGGTACTCTGGGGTTCACGTAGTATAGGAGAGCTAACACAGAGACAAATCGATTCCATGCGGTCGAAACGAAAGGTAAGCTACTCTACACGCAAAGTCTGAAAGCGGCAGCGCAGCGGTAAATTCGTTTCAAATATAGACGATGTAATTGAGGGTGTTTGGAAGCTGGAATTATGTTATTAATAAAAGAAAATGTCTATTTAGACTTCTTTTCATTTAATTAATAGATTTGTGAAGTTATAGTACAAATACCAATTGGTAACGGAGAAAGATACAATCGTGAGAAAATCAGAATGTCTGATGAGTTCAAATACCTCAAAAATACTTCGTAATAGGTTAATAGATACCTAAATGCAGATATCTAAAATAAAACACTTTGCAGGCAGGCGATATTATTTGATCCACAAAGTCTTGAACAATGTAATAGCTTTTACATGACATCATATTTGTAAAAATCGGCCAAACTCAATACGCTACAAGACTTGGGTGTCAATCTGCTATTTGACACGTATCAAATTTGAGGCGATAAATGAATATTTCCTATAGTATTTAACGTAAGAACCCGAAACATATTGATGTTGCTAAGTAAGTATGCAGGATGGCTGCAAAATTTACAAAGTGAAAAAAAAAATCCTCGTTTAATTCGTAAAGGCGAAAACGCTATCCGCCATTTTGAAAGCATCTAAAGTATGTAAACAAACATCTTTCAGCCAGAGCCAGTGGACATTGATTATTATAGAACTTACATCAAAGTGATCTTCACATAAATCCACCGGAGTTTCAATTGATAAAGGGTCTCTTTTGGTAAGTTTGAGCCAAGTTTTTCGACTGTTAATTTCACCGTGCTTTGCTTACAATTTTTTGGACTTCAAACCATAGACAAAAATGGCTGACAGCGTTTTTGGCTGTTTAGGAAAATAAAGTTTTAAAATATATTTTTATGTTGCTTTTAGGTCCTCAAAAAATATAATATTGATTTCATGTATTCTATTGAATTTCACTATAAAATGTTACTTGGAGCCGTCATTTTTACTTTATCTGTTAGTGCATTTCATAAGCTATTCGGAAGTATACTTTATTTTGTGGCAGCTGCAGCAGTTCTATAGTTATTACAGTTTTTCTAACAATGGTACCGGCCGCACGGCGTGCATAAATGTCGCAAAAATGTAATTCGCGAGCGCGGACGGTTAAGGCTTACGTGGCCGCGCGACCCGGACGTTTAAGAGGATAGAATATTTTTGGGTCTAATGGAAGAGTTATTTACTGTTTAAGACTTACTTGAAAAGAGAGTCAAATAGCGGATTGGAGCAAGAATATATTATTGAAAATCTCCACAAAAACCAAGCCCAAAACTGCTTTCAATGTTCTAGTTCATGTTATAGTTTTCAGTTCGTATAAATGTTGTGCAAATATTCGGGTAGCAACAATGTTAGCTCGTAGTGGACGCATAACTTTTTGTCGTTCTCATGGCACGGAATGTAATTACAAACCAGTGCTAGAGCTACGTTTAATTGAGTTTTCGATGCTTTGAATACAAACTGATGTTTTTCCTTCACCGTTAGTGAAGCCATTGAATTAATTCAATGGTGAAGCTAAACCCAACCTATCAAACGTTTTAGGCAAACCTATTATGAACATGATTTATTGTATGTTTTTCTTATATGTCAGCAAATCCGCGATAATAACTCATATGTGAATCACCTGCCTACATACCTACATAAAACAGATGAAGAAACAATCAGACAGGCGACGTAGGCTTAGAAGGTGTCATTGACATTCGTAGGGTATGGAACCC
The DNA here is from genome assembly GCA_934045075.1 of Yponomeuta sedellus. Taxonomy (NCBI): domain Eukaryota; kingdom Metazoa; phylum Arthropoda; class Insecta; order Lepidoptera; family Yponomeutidae; genus Yponomeuta; species Yponomeuta sedellus. The sequence goes on along the minus strand of OW203727.1, from coordinate 9,590,328 downwards.
CTTAGTTTCTCACTTCTAGGCACGTGTCTCCCTTTTAGCCCTCCACTCCACTCTGTCACCAGCCATTCACTGCCACCCCGGCAGAAAGTTCGGGAGGTCGTCCCGCCATCTCCGCCTTGGCCAGCCACGGTATCTGTCGCTTGGTAGCCAGTCAGTGGCCACTTTTGCCCATCTGGCCTGCCCAGTGGAACCCTAAGAAACAAGAAAATAGTAACAACAACAGTAATGAAGCCGGCACAAAAGTCAGATGAAATCCTGACGAAATTGTACCCCATGCAAAAAAACTGATAGAACATTACCTGGTGTAATCCCAAGCAATCCCTAGTCTAAAAACGGAGATTGCTTATTCACCTTACCGCGAAACTTGAGCGGAGTGTGTATTCTTTTTATTTGCTCGCCGCCGTTTGGATGTGGCTGAGGCGGGTCTTTTCATTGGAATTTGTACAAATGATATCACCTCAATACGTGCACTCTAACAATACGTGCACTCCAATCAACTGATTGGAGTGCCCTTAACGTAACTACGTTAAGGGCGACTTGGCAACAAAAATGTAAAGATTGACCTACTGTTGACTGTAGCTTACCTTGGTTGCAATACCAGAATAAAAACAGTTGCAACTATTTTTTTCTTTTTACGAAGAGAAACGTAGAACAATTAATAACATTTAATTACATAAGCCGTTATTTGTAAAAAATAGTCACTATTGTTTACAGTCATGACAAAACAAATGGCGGTTATATATGTAGCCATTCTATTACACACTATTATTGCATTTTGTTTTTGCACTCTGACAAAATAGATATTACTATTTTTATTTTTAATGCACTAACCCGTGCTAAGGACAATTTTAAAAACCTATTTAGAGGCTAAAAATTCCACCGATGCCGGGACCTCTGGCTATCCGTGGCACGGAGCCGGTGAGTCGCCCATTATCTCAGTTGGAAAGTGCGCTGGCACGGATAGCCAGAGGTCGCGGGTTCGAATCCCGGCATGGGTGGAATTTTTAGCCTCTAAATAGGTTTTTAAAATAGATATTGTGTGTAGAATTGCACAATCATCATCAACCCATTATGTCCCCACCGAGAGGCACGGGTCTCTTCCCTAAGGAAGATATAGGCCATACTCCACCACGGGGGCCAAGTATCAAAGTTCTCAAGCCGCCCTAAGGCCTCAAAAATGGCGGCGGCAGCCGGCACCAAATGCTTAACGTGCCTAGCGAAGCACGGAAACACTCGGAAATATGCCACTAGCGTTAGTCATAGAGGGTCACCAATCTATGCACTGAACGCGCCCTATGATGTTTTCATTCCTGATCGTTTAAGATCACTCAGACGGCCGAGACTACGAGCGGTTATGTACAATTTCACAATAGAGACTTGTTTTTATTTGCATTCCAAACAATTACAACCATCAAGGTATGTCAACAAAATGACAAAAATTTCTGAACGAACCAACAATGTCAACCACCAATATATTAAAATTAAAATAGGCGATAATCCGAGTAATGTGGATAATATTGTCGTTTCAAACCCCTTAATTTAATACGTGCTTTAATTCGAGTGGCCTCGAGTCTACCGTACCAAAGGGACGGACGTCAAATGTTTGACAGTAAAGTAGGTAGGTAAAGTTTACATGGAAAAATGAAATATTATTTAATATAAATATTTTCTCACGGTATAAACCTTCCCTGGACTACGGCAAACATTTAAAAATAAAAATCAACGAAATCGGCCCAGCCGTTCCCGATATAGATTGTTTGTTTTTAATTATGTGAATTATAATAAAATTCTAGAAAGCCCTCCGGACAGATCTGTTAGCCGAAAAAACTGGCTCGTCTAGATAGTGTCATACTATTGATTTACCTATGTCAGTATTTTATGATTAATACTCTAAGAGCAATGTGACTGTAAAGACACCGGCCTCGAAAAAATCTGTTAGACATACAGGTACCTAAAATCTGTTGATTATATTAAATAAACCACGATAAATCAATACGACTTAAGGCGCTACGCGGTGCTACAGCCCTACCAATGGTCTTCTTATATAACGCGTCTTTGAACAAAAGTGAATATCGTAAATCTTAATAAATATTGTTTACTCCTAATTTTGATTTCACAGATCAAACGAAAGCAACGTGTTAATCTACTTAATACCTAATTGCATCTTTTCTCTGTTCACTTTTAGAAAAAAACATAATATAAAACAAGCTATGATTGTTGTTCTGTTGATAGAGCTAGCCAGCACCACGTAGCGCCTTAAACAAATTCACGTATGAAGCTATGAAATAATTAAGGCTAAATAAAAAAAAAAACGCTGGTTTCTTTTTCATCGTTCGTCTAAGAGAAACATTTTGTCTAAGTGAATTTATTCAGGTACTTCTTTTCTGAACTTTACTGAAATCTAGTTAAAGAAATCTTTGCTAGGTAAATGAAAACTGGATTAGAGGTGGTTGACATCGAAACTTCTAATTTAATTGAACTGGCCCTTATTTCACGAATGGTAGCAATGCGCTGACTGTTGCTATAAATAGGTACCAATAACATTGTGCATACATTTTACCCCTTTCATTCGCATTTAGCGTGGTTCATAATGCCATTGAATATTTAAAATTCAATGGTAACGCAAAGCTTTTAAAAGCCCATTGATTATTCTGCAGAATGACTTTCACTCGCTGTTAAATGATATAATTGTGGGTTTTCGTCACAAGAAAATTCCTTTCTTACCTCTGCATCATGAATCAGTACCTCTTTAACTGTGGTGAGGTCCGAAAGGAGGTTATCGTTTTTGTAGACTCGTTTGTCCAAGTTTGTCTGATTTTATTTTCCCTCATAAGAATATAAACCTTGTATTTTTTCCCGTTCCCTTTATCCAAGGAATTCTCATCATATTTACTAGATGCATCTTATTGTTTAATCTTTCTACTAATCACTATTGCTAAAGTAAAAATCATAGAAACCTAAAAGAAACATGAAAAACAAAATTCTACTGGAGCGCATTACTTGCTGAATAACCTAACATTGCACTGACTTGTGTGGTTTAGGCGACAGAAAATCTACGTTTAAATCCGTTTACACGCAGATTTACGATACGGGGTGCTAGCGACTTTGCAACTAATAATATGTAAATGTTGATGTTCCGACGGCTTTATCGATTTTCTTATTTGTGTACTACCACCTACCGAATATAGATATTATTATACTTTCTGCAATCCACTGAATTCCACCGTATCCAAAAGTTGTGTGCAAGAGAACCAGTTGTTTTACATTACAGTGAGCAAATTATAATGGTAATGTTTTTTCTGGTTGTGCTATAAAGTATTCTCTACCTATCTATATGTAAGTTAGGTCCCGCCCGCTGAGTTAGTTAAAACTCGGCTGTCGAGTTTCATTTTTATTAGTCGGAAGCCTATTGAAGTGATTTAACAGACCGCGCTCTTACCTAGGCGTTCTGGTAAATCTATGACTAAGATCTACTTTTCTTTGGTAAACATTCTACATAATTTTCCTATTTGCCATGATCGGTGCGGGCGCGAGGCGGCTCGGCGCGGCTTGACATTGGATAGTTTTTGCAATAAAATAGAATATTTTTTTTTGTACACAGAAATAATAGTAACAGAACTTTTTTTCGAAATATAGTACAACAGATGTACCGTTCACTGCTAATCAAGCGTTATATTTTTTGTTGCAATATCGTCTTTATAAATAATAACTGATAAGAGCGAACGCATGAAAAAAAATCTGCCGACCGCACTTACGTTTATACATAACCCGCCACCAAAGAAAAAAACCATTATCTTTTACAGATACTTTTTGCTAAATATGTCTTTTTACTGTCTTGATCATTATTTTAGAATCTACTACCGACAACCTAGGATCAAGGACCTGGGATAGATAGTATCTAAACCCAGTACATTTACGGCGCTTATAGCGTTAGAGCTATCTACATGGTAAGATTTTGGCATTAAGCTGTCGGTACTTGGTCCTAAAAACGCTATTAACTTGATTAAGAAAATACAATGACACTTGTGTTAAAAGAAACTCTTGGAGCCCTCTTCATCATGGTTATTTTCCATCTGTTTTACTTTTTTTATATTGTTTTATTGTTCAAAGAAATAAGAAAGTTAAAAACCAATTTTCATCATACAAAGCTTTTAACTAGCTTTAACAATTTACACAACAAATCTTTTTAACGATACATATTTACTAAAGATTCACGGACATTTAATAAACAAAGGAAGCCATTTCCCGATATTGTGAAATAGTAAGACCTCCAGGATTTCCAATATTACTACGACTGGCATACATGAAATAATTCCGCCCTCGTAAATCACGTAAATTCCCCTTTATGTTACGTTGTAAGATATATTATAATAAGGGGCCATCCATAAATTACGTCACACGAAATTAGTCATTTTTAACCCCTCCCCGTCCTTGTCACAGCTGGTCACATTTGTGAGACTTCTGCTCCACTTCCGCGCCCCTTTAGTGTGATTCAACCTTTAGTCCAACATAGTTGCAACTACTTCGACCCATTAAAAATGTTTTATACAACCTTTAAATCTAGAGCTCGTTTCTTCTAAGATCCCACCTCCTTATTTGAGGTGGGATCCCATCATTAGCCTTAAAGTCTTCTTTTTTATGTTTGGAAATAGAAAGAAGGTACAGGGGACTAACTCCAAACTTTTATGTTGTTATTATAGTTAAGATAAAATTGTACGGTCCTGTTTACAAAAACATGATTCCTTAAAACACTCGAAAAATGCTCATTAAAATAGTGATTTACCCCCTTATTCATAATAGTCTGCTAACTTAAAGCACTGCTAATTCTCGCTCTGTCTTCTTCTATTGACCTAAGTCAGAATGAAAAAGAACACTCTTTAGCAGCTGTTTTAAATTAGCGGATCATTATGAATAAGGGGTTTACAGTTTTACAACAAAATAGTTACCATAGAGTACATAAACTGGCTCTAAGAAGTGATCTAGAGGAATGTGTTTTTATAAATAGGACAGTGTAACTTTGTTGAGTTGAGTTACATAACCCAAGGTTATTTGGAAGAAAATACTCTGTATTAGGCTCGCCTTTGTACAAAGCACCTTTTTTGCGATAAAGATTTTTTTCAATCTAATTCAATATGTTAACTCTATCATTTGTCTTTACTAGATGTGGTCGTTTCTCCAACTCATCCGTCAGACAATGCTGCGTAGTAAACTTTCTCAAAATTAAAAACTAAGTATAAATGAGAGTGATGATCAGTGATAGGAATGGAGCGGGCTTATTCACCTAAACTTCGAGGAACAGAAACAAAAATCGGAGACTTCCTTACAACAATATTTTTTTCCGGGACATCACATAAGAAAATTAAAAATTAATGTTATTCGGAATAAGTAATTGGTCTATGTTTACTTAATTTTTGAGACTAGACATAACATAGAGTCCAAAATTTTCTGAAAGTTTGCTTTTTGGTTAATTTATCAATACTATGATTTGAGTTAAAATCGCATCCCTTAACGTCAGTAAAATAAAAAAATAAAAGTCTAGTTTTAGTAAAAATCAAGATCTCTCAACGTCATCAAGTAGAAAGGTATTTGCAATATTTGCTTATGGTTATATTCTTTTGTTGCATTATCCCGTGCTAAGGACAATTTAAAACCTATACAGAGGCAAAATTTTAAGATATATATGTATGTAAGTAATACAGAGAATATTGTAAAGAGGTTCGAAATTTCACCGATGCTTGTACTTGCCCATTAGCTCAGTTGGGAGAGCGCTGGCGCGAATAGCCCGAGGTCGCGGGGTCGAGTCCCGGCATGGGTGGAATTTTTAGCCTCTAAATAGGTTTTATATTTGCTTATGTAAACATAAAGAGTGCACTTTGTAATTTAAGTTGTTCCGTCTATAGGTACATTTTGTTTCATGCTTTCCAGTTAGGTATATGTTGAAAAAGAATTCAAATATTAGTTACAAGATGTTTTATTCATTGTGTTTTATTTTTCTTTTAAAGTTTTAATTTTATAAATAAATAGATATAACACTTTTCAAGGCGACTCTGTGGTCTGTTATGTATATTCTTAAACTTTAGGTAAACATAGACCAATTACTTATTCCGAATAACATCAATTTTTAATTTACTTAAGTGATGTCCCAGAAAAAAATACTGTCGTAAGGAAGTCTCCGATTTTTGTCTCTGTTCCTCGAAGTTTAGGTGAATAAGCCCGCTATCCTATCACTGGCGATGATGAACTAAATTGGGCATCACTCTCCGTGTCCCGGTAGGATTTCACGCTTTCATTGTTGCTTAGTCTCTGATATATGAATAGTGGACCCAAGTTCCGCCAACAATGTGTACCGACGTAAAAAACGATTGCGGTTACACATGGCCAAGCATTCCTCAGATGTTAATAAAACGCGATAGCATTTTTGGTCGATGGTCAATAAAGGCGGCATCAGTCTTACAGAAAGGTATTTCATGCCCAGAATATCGTGCAATATATAAAAAAAAACTTGTTCAGTCGAGATAAGCACAGCACCAGCTATCTCACTTGTATTCCATCACGAAATAAAAACTCTGCCTTCTCCATTGACAGAAAAGCTTATGTGTCGCTTAACTTTTTTGATTCCAAAAAGTTTATGTTAGTGCAAAATTTGAAAGTAGAACAGCTTAATGTAACGAAAAAGTTTTTATTCAATTTTAATGTCATGGAATAATCAAACTTTCCTCGTAACTAAAAGACAATATACTCAGACTGAACTCTCAAAGCCTCAAAGCGCGTCAGCCAAGTGCGTCTACAAGTCAAACAATTAAATTGTTAGCTTTTTCAATCACAACTTTTAACACCCGAATGTCCGTTAGAAGATCAGAGTTAAGTGATAAAACGGACTCTTGGTAATTCTGTATCATAAGTTTGAAAAGTGGTTTTGCGTAAAGGTCGCCGCCAGTACTTTGTGTTCGATCCTCGCACTCAGACCTTCCGCAATCCATTGATTGCCTAAGTGGTACATTTACCACTTTAAGGGTTCTGAACCTTAAGAGTGGCAAAAGGTCCATTACTATTACAATAAGACCATCTGTCCGTCTAACGGTTGGATTAGCATCAAATAAGAAACAATTCGTAGACATACAAAAAGCTAGTTTTTTTTCAAGAACGGGTAAAGCTGTCGTTGAAAATTAATTAAATTCAAAGACGAAGGTTAATAATTCCCTTGAGATTTTTACACGACGATGCTTCCAAAACTTTTTTTATTTAGCAAACAGCAATGAGATTTTTGAACACAGACAATAAAACAATTAAAACGATACTAGCAATCGATGTATGAGGTTTAGAATAATGTTTGTCTTTGGTTTCTTAATTTCACTACATTGCTCTTTAACATCTGGCATTAAAGATAGAGACGGCCTTGAAGCGCCTACATCATATCATCATACATTTTAATTCAATTGAAGTGGAAAATCAATGCTCATTTATAACTTTCTTTCCAAAGACAGCATTTGATATGTTTTTGATTATTTTATGTGCATAATTTTCCACAAAAAAGCATTGTATCATACCTTTTGGGACAGCACTGGCTCCTGAGATACAGGTTCCCGCCTAGTTCAGGAGTCAAGGCACAATCATATAGTAACAAATTTAATATTTTTTGTTCAAATAAAGGATTATCTATCTATGTATTGTTGATCATTTAATTGTGAATTAACTAAAAAACTTAATTATAAAGTATTGTGTCCATTTAGACGTCATGTTTATTATTTATTGGTGTCAATGTCAATGCTCTGTATTTTTTACAGGTTGTGAAAATGTTCATCCTGGTGATAGTTATATTCGGCCTGTGCTGGCTGCCGTATCACTCGTACTTCATCTACACTCATTTCGACCCTTCGATACTGTACAAGAAGTACATACAGCACATCTACTTGGGATTCTATTGGTTTGCCATGGCCAACGCAATGGTCAATCCAATTATCTACTACTGGATGAACGCCAAGTAAGTAAAACCCTTTTATTATTTAGCCCAGTGCGGGAACACTTTTCACTTGACCTTATTACCTAGAAAATATATTCCATAGATAAGGAATTAGGCTGTATTAATATAGTTAAGGATAAAATCTTTCGGCCCTGCGATTGGCGCCATACTTAGTGCAATATGTCACAAAGTATAAATTTTAATTTAAACTGGTTTTGGCATTTTTTTCTGATGTAAGTGTTTCAAAGGGATTACCAAATGTTTCAAAGGGATTACCTGAAAATTTAGCGAAATTGTTAAAGGTGTAATTATGGTAATCTAAAAGTATATTATGTTTGTCTATCTCCATGTTACAATGGGATCATTTTACTTTACAATTAACTTGTAATGTATTAGTACTCTCGTTAAAAAAAAGAAATGAAGTAGTCGTCAATATGCAGAAAGTTTGCTGGAAATATTACGACAAAAACATGATATATGGCGTTTTGTGAAGTTATAGTTGTAAAACTACTCGCTAACTGTAAAGGTAAACGTCGTGTGGAAACCTGAGTGTCTGAGGTATTCACATGCCAATGCGCTTGAAATTGCCAAGACGCGGTGATGAGCATACGTGGTAATTAAGCTCATACCCATTCTCTCAGAGGGAAAGCCTATGCTCTGCAGTAAGACGTATATTGGATATGTAAAAAAACACCCTGTAACCCATACACATAGGTATCTAGTGACACTCATGCTCAGTAAAAGAAAAGTTATACCTGCAAACTCCTACTTCTTACCGACTTATAGTTCCGTCCCTAGGGAAATTACGGAGAGGCTTATAATTTATAACCGTATAAAACACAATCGCAAATCTGATTCTTTCGGTGTATTTGCAGAAGAAATGGAGTAGCTGGAAGGGTTGAAACAAAATGTCGCAAGGACTGACAAATAAACTGTACATAGAAAGATTTTTTGGCGAAAACGAATTACACTAGTTGAAATCTCAAAAGAATGTTCAAGTTCGTTAAAAGAAATAGCGCTTTATAAATGTCAAATTAAAAGATATTCTTTCTTTTTTAGACTGTTTTAAGAATGATCCAGGCTGAGATTGTGGCTGGTCTGCGAGTCTTAATGACAAATCTGTTATGATTTATGAATAAGTTAAATTGGAAGCGTAACTCTTTGCAAGTTCTAACTTTTGTGTCACTAGACAACTTTAGTCGTTATTTAAAATCCGATACTTGCCTTGACTTGTTGTTAAATATCTTTTGTAAATAAACCATTATTATATTATGGTCTCTAGGGTTCCGTAGTCAATTGAGAACACTTATAGTTTCACCATGTCCTGTCTGTCTGTCCGCGTCGTACTACAAAGACGATTAGTACTAGAAAGTAAAATTTTTGTATTAACATAACGATACATACTAATCGTGCCGGCAAAACAGTAGCCAATATAAAAAAATGGGTACTTCCAACCTAAATTAAGTAATCTTTTTCTTGTTTACTCCACAGTAAGGCGTATCGTTGAATTCGTCGTTCAAAAATATTGCTGATGTACGAAAATCGATTAAGGGATAGATGCAAAATATTAAGGCAAAATTTTGCGCAATTTTCGGTAGGTTGAATTTTTATTTTTCCTTCAGTTGGACCGGTACATTTTAACTTAAAATTTTTATTTTTTTTCTAAATTGATATTTTATTTTTTACTTGTGCTATCAACACTTAAGAAACTTTACAGGAGTGGTAACTAGTTAGAAATTCTAAAAAAATTGTAAAGCGTAAATAGGAAATGCCTGTGATTCCGGAACATTTTACCGCAACCAACCCTAAATAAGGTCAACCAAGAATTACGATGATTGCTCTGCGGTACTCGGGAGGAATGTGACTACATTCTGAAACGTTTTTAGGGATACCTACCGTCAGTCTCAATCAGTTACTAGTCGAAAAATACTCAAGCTTAGTTCTTATGAAGCGCGGCATAATGTAAGAAGTTGTATCTTCCGATAATGTGAACTGTATGCCTATCATACACCTCTCGAGAAGAGAAGGTATATAAGTTTTCTACAATCCGCCGGATAAACGTAATGTAATTTTGATGCTGGTTATTGTCGAGAATACTGTTTGGAGTGAGATTAGTTGAATACTTGTGATGATGATGACCATATGCGCATCAAAATTCAAACCTAATTTGAATTTTACCGCATACATGGTATTGTAAAAATACGTAACAGAACCCAGAATTTCCTACTTGGCGTTTAAAAGCCCAAAAATATCGTTGAAGGTTCAATTTCGGGTAGCTTTTCAGTGCCAAAGTCCATATATATTTCAGTTGTTGTTTATTGATTCGTTGAGTTTCAGTTGTATCCAGATATAACTTAAGCCCAATGAATCTAGATGCGTCGTTGAACTGTCTTCCGATAGAACGTTTCGTATGTGAGTGTTTCGCCGACAGAATCTTTATACTATGAACGATTCGCCGAGACAATCTTTAGACTATGAACGATTCGCCGACACAATCTTTAGACTATGTAAGATTCACCGACAGAACGTTTCGCTTGCGGGTGTTTCGCCGACAGAACCTTTCAACGGTGACCTCGATACCTAATAGGCACTCAGGAATAAATATAAACATAACATAAGCAATTATATGGCTTAATTATCATTTATTAAGGCATACACAAACACGTGTAGTGCTTAATTATAAGTAGCATAATTAATTGTCTAAATTAAGTTCCACTTTCGTCGCCCTAGAAGTGTGTTCCATCTGTTGTACCACGATTCAAGAGCATTTTGTGTCAGTGGCACGTATGATACATGAACGGTTTGGTCGGCAGCCCGTGAACCGTTGAAAGGTTCTGTCGGCGAAACACCCGCAAGCGAAACGTTCTGTCGGTGAATCTTACATAGTCTAAAGATTGTGTCGGCGAATCGTTCATAGTCTAAAGATTCTGTCGGCGAATCATTCATAGTCTAAAGGTTCTTTCGGCGAAACACTCACAGGCGAAACGTTCTATCGGAAGACAGTTCAACGACGAAGCAACTGTCGGCGTATGGTTCCAGAACCGAATAATACATCAGATCCATTCCCCGAATTCATTTCGTCGTTCATTAAACAGCTTCCCCCCACCAGATTTTAGCCCCATCCCCCGTAACGAAGTAGTGCTTTTTTTGGATTTTTTTCTAACTGGCCGATGGCGGCTAAACAATCGAGGGGCTGCACTGCAGTGCTATTTTGTGACGTATGTCGTTTAACCGCTACAAATATGTTTTATATGGAAATGTTGATGTAGAATTTGTCGCAATATCATACACTGATATTCGCCGAGATACCCCTCTCCTTTTCTGTGCTATGGCATAATACTGTGGAATCAGACAGCAGACATTAGAACACCTACGTTTTGCAAAAAAGAGCAGTCAGATTTATTTATAGGCTAGGCAGTAGGCATTCATTCCTAGTTATGATTATGTATTTAAGAATATTACGTGCATCAGCAAAACAGCTGCTAGCCAACACATTGTAAATACTAGAAATTGTCGTTCCCAAGATTTAGGCTGAGAAAGGTAAATACGTCCCATGGGGCACTGTAAATGATTCCACAATAAGATCCCTGAAGATGTAATAAGCTTATCAGAGATGCGGTTTAAATGTATAAAACACACTTTTTGCCAGTGTCACTATACTCGTAACTTCTACAATAAGATTATCTACAACAAGATTCCTCAAGATATATTAGAGATACCACCGATGTGGTTTGAAAGATGTGTTAAATATACTCTGTGTAACACAACCTATTATAACACTAAGGATTATTTGGAAGACAAAAATGTCTGGCATTAAAATATTAAACTTTAAGTTGAAAACTCTGTTAAATAAGTTACAAAATGTTTTAAAAAGAACAAATGTGGAGTTTCATTCTCAGCTTCTTCTCCACATAATTTATTAATTGTAAATCTAACAATTATGACGTGGATTAAGTAGTTTTTTTTCATAGTGTAATAAAAAAAATAGTTTGAGTTTAACATAAAAGATTATTTAGATTACAAAGATGTTTGGTATTAGAGCCAGTTCAATAAATGAATTCTAGGTTAAGGGCTAAGTTTGAAGTGTTTTTGTCCATTTTTTCTTCATAATGATCTATATTTTGGATTGGACTTATAGTTCAACTTGTAACGTTAATTAAGTCACGGTTTCTGTGTTATTTTGGATGAAAATACCTATACCGATTTGGATTTTCCCCACGTGAGATTGAGGCGAAAAATCGTCAAAATTGTCTAACGAAATTAATGGACGCCCCCTTTGTTCCGACGCCCGGGCCTTTACAAAAGATCTCCATTTCTGCAATCTTGAGCAACGACTCTGAAATCTTCACTTCCCAGACCCTAAGTTTTCGGCTAGAAACTCATTAGTTTTACATCTCTCGTTATAAAAGATGAATAAGCAAATACTTTCTTAGTCAAGTAGTTACATGCTTTTTATAATGATGTCCCGATAGTCAAAGTCGATCATATTGGCCTGCGGTATTTGGGAAAATAGGGGAAAATTTAATACTTACAACTTGGCCTAGTCGAACCGAGTGATCACAATTGGAATCAATCACTTGAGTTAACAACAGGCGCGATCAGGTGCTGAATGAGTGACCGTCCCGTGACTCTCGCTCGTGGCATTTTTTCCGAGCGCTTCCGTGCTTCGCTAAACTCGTTAAGCCGGCTGTCATGTAATGGCTTGCGTTAAGCCCCACCGCTTCCTTACAATCCTCCACCAACCCGGACTTGGCCCCCTTGGTGGAGTATGGCTTAACCTTCCTGCAATGCAGGAAGAGATCCGTATATGTCCCCAGGAGTGGGGACATATAAGGGTCGATATCGAATTGTTTGTTACAATAAATAAATAAATAAATATCATCTATCTAACCGTCTATCTGGAGTTATCAATACATAATTCACAATGAGATTTTGTTACACTAGAGGTATTTAACCATCGCGGAAGCACTGGTTAACTCACTAAAACTCTTAATTGCACAATAACATACTCGTATTACAGCTACATAATACAGTTAGGTATATTATAAAAGGACATGAAGTGAATGTGCTGATTTAACCTATTTTTATTGTCCCGAAGGTTTCGGACATACTTCCGCACAGCGATGTGCGGCTGGCGGACGGCGCTGCGCAGGCGCAACAAGCGCACCCTGCCCGAGTCCCCCCCCGACTGTGTCTCCCAGTCGGGCAGCCGATCCCGCTCAGGTTTTTACTCGTTAACGTAATTATTACTTAAATTGACATAATATGCTATTCACTTTTGCATTTATGGCATCGATCTGTTTATTTACGTCAGTTTTGTTTCTAAAACAACCATACATACATCAACTCACGCCTGTATGAACACTCAGATAGCATGAAGCATAGAAAGTTTCGTTCAAACTTACAGCAAGTTCATTCATCCTCACGGAACCTTTTTGAATGACTTTTGATATTTCAACTTTCAATTTGACTATCAATTGCGGCGGTAGTCCAGTGGGTAGAATGGACTCGGAAGCGGGAGACCTAGGTTCGATTCACAGTGCGGGCAATTACCACAGACTTTGTATTCTAAGTTATGTACATTCTGAAGTTATAGTATCAATACCTTGACGAAAAACTTCGTGAGGAAACCTGAATGTCTGAGGTGTTTAAATACCTGTTTAAATGTAAATCCGCGGGAGGCACGCGTGGTTATTAAGCTCATATTGTCTCTATGCGGGAAAGCTTGTGCCTTGCAGTGGGACGTTTGTAGGCTACCTACATAAAAAAAAACAATTGACTACTAAATCGTAAGGAAACCGTGTTTTGATCCCACGAGCAAACGTAGTTTCGAGCAAAGTTATTTTGGTCAATCCGCTAATTGACACGTATCAAATTTGACGCGATAAATGTATATTCCCTATAGTATTAAACGTATAGGGAATATACATTTATCGAAACGAAACCGAAATATATTGATTTTGCTAAGTAAGTTGCAGTATGGCTGCAAAATTTGCAAAATAAAAAAAAAATTCCTCGTAACGGCGAAAAAGCTATCCGCCATCTTGAAACCATCTAAAGTATGTAAACAAACATATTTCAGCCAGAGCCAGTGGATAATCAATGTCCACTATAGGACTTACATCAAAGTGATCTTCACCATAATACACCCGAGTTTCAATTGATAAAGAGTCGGGGTCTCTTTTGGCAAGTTTGAGCCATGCTAATTTCACTGGGTACACGAATCCACAACTTCACAGGGGTCTTTATTGACGTGTTTTTTCATTCTCGAACAAAGCAATAATGATGATTGGTATATTTTGGATGTAAATTCGATGAAATCATGGTTGCGTTGTTGTTATTTCACTATGCTCAGAGTTCACTTACAGAAAATTGACCATAGACAAAAATGGATGACCGCGTTTTTGGCTGTTTAGGAAAATAAAGTTTTAAAATATATTTTTTTTTATGTTGCTTTTAGGTCCTCAAAAAATATACTAAAATATTTTTTTGATCTAATGGAAGAGTTATTTACCGTTTAAGACTTACTTGACAAGAGAGTCAAATTGCGGATTGTGCAGTCTCGGTCAAACGTGATTCGAATGACACGGTGAGCCGCACACACGTTGAATATAAAAAAGTAAGACATACATACGCATTTACATTATTATTATAAAGGCTAAATTTTGTTTAAAACTATTCATTAGAAAGGGATAGCATATTGATGAGACAGACAAGTAGTATACTAGAGAAAGCACTGAATAATGTAGTTTAGCGTGGGTAACATTAAATAAGTGTCTTACATACGAGTAAGTTTAATTACAGTAAAGCTCTAAGTAAAGTGTTAACTCTACGCATTTGCTAAGGTCTGTGAAACTTAAACCTAAAATATGATCTTTTAGGATTTGTCTCTGTAATTATATTACATGTATTGATGTTTCGAGGTTTGAAATGTCATAAACAGAACTTCTATGTAAATCTTTATCACTCAAACATTTAACTTTATAGGTAATGAATCTGCCTATTGTATACTCATGCAGTTTTTCGCTTTGTGTTAGTTATTTAATTTTATACGCATGTAGCGATTTCTTGCTAAATCTCATTGTTTTGTCTGTAACTAAAACCACTTGTTTAAAACCCAATTTTCTAACTGTAATCTTAAATAAGTAATCTTAAACTTTATTTTGTAATCTTAAACGGAGCACCCACTTTGGAGACCCCTTAACTCTACAAAAATACACGCTGAAATCTGCGTGGCTTAAGAGCCGATGTTATGAAAATAGTAATTAAAATGCCATCTGTTTAGTAGACTATTTTGTTCATGTATAGACGTAAAATAAAAAAATGAGCTGAGAATTCATGTTTCGAAAATTTCGCGAACAACTATAATACCTTGTAGACTTTTAGTTCGGATTTACTTACGGGTGTTGTTATATCGGAAAAGTCCGACCAGGTTTCCATGATTAAGCTCTGCGAATCGGAGCGAAACCTGGTCGGACTTTTCCGATATAACAACACCCGTAAGTAAATCCGAACTAAAAGTCTACAATGTGTTGTGCTTACGAAAGTTTTAGTTCAAAAAACTATAATACCGCCTTTTTGTGTATTAGAACAATGACATGCTGACCCGTGGCGCACACGCGCCGCCGCACTGACTAGCGGTGTTCACAAATTCGAGTGCTTTGAATTTTTTATATTCATGATTATATTCTTTTTGTTACACTAACCCGTGCTGAGGACAATTTTTAAAAAATATTTAGGGGCTAAAAATCCCGCCCATGCCGGGACTCGAACCCGTGATCCCTTGCTCGGTTGGGTAATTAATTAATAACCAAAAAAAAGTTGGGTAATTAATTAATCGGATACAGGCGACAAAAAATACATACAAAATTATCTGTTTTAGTGTTTCCATAGTGTTCTTACTTTGCATCTACGGAATGAGATAATTTATGCAAAGCCCAGAGGCTCCTTCATTCATAACAATACAGATTATATGGGTGTAGAGACCTCTGGGATGCCTGGGATATTGTTTTAGATTATGGAGTAGACTTGTCCAGCACTTATAGCGTCCTTACACTTTACTCAACCTAGCCCACAGGAAAGGCGAGTCAATAAGTGCTGAGCCAAATAAGCCGCGGTTTTCCTTACGATGTTTTCCTTCGCGATGTGAGTCCTTACAGTGAAACAAGAATTTATAAAAACCGGTCAAGTATGAGTCGGTCTTCCGCTAAAGGTCCCTAAGTAAATGCAATAAAACATATTTGTGCAAAATTAATACGCATGATTCATTTCATTCAGCTTTTGTCTACATGTAAGCAAAGCGTTGGTAAAAATACGGAAAGCAATGATGTCATTCAAGTTGTTTGCTCGCCCTATGTTATATATTTATCTTAGTTATTAATTAAAATATATACCCCTACTAACAACCGGTCGGCGGACAAACTTAAACCTAATAGACGGTGCATTAGCTAAGGGCAATATAATAATGCAAATGAATGTTGATGAACCGAGCTGTGTCAAGATCGTGACAAATAGCAAACCCTGGTCTCTACCTACCTCTCTCGGATGCAGGCGTGAATTTATGTAATATGATGTTAACTTCTACCCCTACTTTTTTGTCTGTGACGATATTAAAAAAAAATTGTTTACACCTTGACAAAACTGAATGAAATAAAATATAGAACGAAGCTGCAAGAGTCCGACTCGCACATTGCCGGTGTTCTTTCCACTATTCTAGTACTGACCTCCAAGTGGTTCCTGTAGGATACGACTGTACAGGTACCGAGAGACCCAGAAGCTCAAGAGGAAGTGCAGCGAGCGAGTGGCAGCCCTCGTCGTATCGGGGTCCGCTGATCCTCAATACGCAGAGACAGCTTTCGCTTGTTAGCTGCCCACGATGCCCTCACGGCTCCTACTATGATGGTGAGTGATACCTTCAACAGACTACATATCACCCAAAAGATGGTTGTTGTTTCAAAATACTATTCTCAAAAATTCATCATCATCATCAGCCCACTTCTGTCCACTACTAGGTCAAGGCCTTTTCCTCATCACGCCATCCTTCGCGGTCTCCCGCCATTCACATCCACGGGATCCCTGCCGACCTGACTACACCGTCCGCCCTATTGATCTGTTGGGCTGTAGGTCTATCCACAAACCGCCGCCTGGTTCTCGGTCGCCACTCCGGTACTGCCCTGGTTCACCTACTGTCTTGCCGCATCGTCAAATATTTTTTTTGAGGCCGGAACCCTCAAAAAAAATATTTCAACTAAACAAATCGACAATAGTGTCGTCATAACTGATTACAAAAACATTAATAAATAACATGCCTGCCATTAACGCTGGCAGACGTACTGGGCTGCATAGCAAGGAAGATTCTCTGCATCAAAAATGCGCGGAGTGGTGGTCAAAGCACGGTTCCTCAAGAGCCGCCCTAATTCGTTAATAAAAGTTCTCCCTTGGGAGCCCTTTATCCTAGTTGTATCTAACTAGAGGCACGAACAATAGTGTCTCATTAGCAGCCGGTACTTGACACTTTTTTGCATTGCTGCATTCTCCGCAGCGGCTCCAGGGCCCAGGGGTAAGAGCCGCTGAATCCTATAGCAAAGACCGATCCCAACCCCATGACATGAAAGTGAGACCGTCCGGACGTCTGTCAGCACTGCGACTCGATCTCGTCGGTGCGGGTACCCCTGGAATATCAGCTGAGATGAGAGCCCTCTGGACGATGTATCATCACCAGCCGACCTCTGATTACTTCTATATTTCACGGTCTCTTGCCATTCGCGTCCATGGGCCCTCTGACGACCTCATCACATCGTCGGTTGGCTTAATCACTTCCCGCCGTCCTATCCGCAGTAACGGAGAGGTTGCCGAGAGCCGGATTTATATGTAGTTTATTTTGTACATAAAAGGTAGACCTGTAACCGCATTTGAATTTTGAAGTAACCACTAAAAAGTAAAAATAAGCAATATGTTGTGATCAGCGTAAGTAGCATGCACCCGAATAGGAGGCATTGAATTGCCAACGAGTAGGGTACCGATCATGCGGCGGCCATCGCAACTGGGGGCGTTCAAGAAAAAAATGGCGTGATGATCTAGATTCTCGATAAGTTCTTGCCGTAAAGGTTAGAGGTGACAAATGAGCGGAAATCTTGACTTAGGAGAAATGAGTCCTATGCTCTATTAATTAATGTAATACCACGCTTTTAATGGCATTACATTAATTGTTAATTAATATCACACAGAGAGTGAATTCAATTGAGCTATACGAAAAAGTTTGCCATGCTCTTTAGCTTGCCACCGAATATTACTTATTTAAAAAAAATTGTGCATTAACGACAAAAACGTACAGCCATTGAATTTAATTAAATTCAATGGTACAGCTAAGTTTTGTGAACTTAATGGATATCTTAGTTTAAAGATATTTTTTTTTATATTCGGTATTACGGCTTGTATCAGATTGTACCTACGTAACTATTATAGCATTTTGCGAAGTCTGTCAGAATAACGCTCAGATTATTGAAAAGTGACTTTTTGAAATGTCTTAAAGTTAGTCGTGTAAAATTAATCTGAAATTATTTAATTATTTTTCTGATGAAGCTAAGACCTTTGAATATTATGTAATTAACGTTACGCTGTTAATTTATCGACGTGTTGGCGGTCTTATCTAATTTTCACTAATATAAGTAGTTGCGATATAAGTAGATTTATTGACGCAAAAGTGTGTTGAAATTGCATTCGTCATACCATGATGAACATAGAAAATGACAAAAACCTATTTAGAGGCTAAAAGATCCACCCATTCGAACCCGCGACCTCTGGCTATCCGTGCCAGCGCTCTTTCCAACTGAGCTAATGGGCGACTCACCGGCATCAGTGAAATTTCGAATCTCTTTACACTATTCTCTGTATTACGTACAGTACAATTTTTAGCCTCTAAATAGGTTTTTAAAATTGTCCTTAGCACGTGTTAGCGCATAAAAAATAAAAATAGTAGGTACCAATATACAAAATGACAGTTAAAGAAAAACTAATATTTTTTTCGTTTACATTAATAGGTAGGTAATAAATTGATTGTGTACATTTTACAAATGTATTAAAGTACTAGAATACGTGCAAAGGTCGCCTCCGCAATCAACAACTTCACTCCGCTGTGCTGCGCTTTTGATTTTTCGAAAGCTCCCATTATAGAAGTGTCGAACCAGTTAAACACTCCCCCCCCATTTTCATTTTGGTCGTACATGAGACGTGTTTTTATACACAATATCTTGATTCTCTGACCCCTCCGGCCCTTGTCGAGCCGATCACAGCCGCTGAGAGCTCATGTTTCTTAAATTTATACCGTAATCTATAGAGCAATGTATAACTTTTTCAAAAGTGGCAAAAAATACCTCTCAACCAATTTTGGTACATTGTATGATATCCAAAGTTACAATTTTGGGAGAAAATTTTCTTTAATTCCGTAATAATAATATATTGTTAATATTGTTTCAGCTTACATTCACGGGAGCAAAGCCTAAGCAAAGTATGACTGAATTGGTAAACCATACTGAAGTGTTTAATGTTAGAAATAGATTATATTGTAAGTTGCGTAAAAGATTATATTGTGAGTTGCGTAAAGTAAAGGTTTACTTTTAAAACAGAATTAGAACCGTAAGTACGGTCATATTAATAAAGATAATATTTTAGACTAAGTTTAAGTGTTCATCTACTTACAATAAATTGGAGGTCGCTCATTAATACATTTTAGCTACTTTTCGACTACCCTCACCCCTTATGATTGGTGATGCAGTATTAGACTACGCTCATCCCCTCCGCTCAAAATCACCAGTGTATTTTATCGAAAATATAATATGTTTTTGCTTAATATTATCTTAATTGAATTCAGGTACATTGTTCAATGCGAAAATAAATCTATCAAGAAAAGTGACTGTGTTTAAAATGATACGACATTTGAAAGGTATAAAAGTAGAAAGTCAGTAAAATGTAATACTAAAATTATTTATTCATAATGCATGTTAATTTAATTAAAACTGTTACAGATTTCACTCGTTTATTACATTTTTACAATTTCCCGACGTTTCGACATTTTTCATGTTTATTTGTGAATAATATCTATTCTTTATTCTGACATTTTAAATCACTCGTGAAAGAGGGCTTAATATATTAATTTGTTTAAAAAATATATATTAATTTCTTACAGTTTCGAAGACATAATTTATTATACTTTGCTAGAACTCCATAACCTAAGACTTCAATATACACGCTTGCAGTTTTAAACATTACTTCTTTCTAAATAATTATGTACGAAGCTCTACTTATGGTTTTTTTTTTAATCTACAGTTTCCGATTTAAGTTTTTTTAGCGCTTCAGTCGCTGACGTACTTCCTTTGCAGTGTCCGGTTCCGGTTTCCGTTGATTCATACTTTTCTTTTGAAGTGTTCGGCATGAGCTATTTCTTATTTCATAAGAAATCGGAATCCGCTATTTGACTCTCTTTTCAAGTAAGTCCTAAACGGAAAATAACTCTTCCATTCGACCAAAAAATATTTTAGTATATTTTTTGAGGACCTGAAAGCAACATAAAAATATATTTTAAAACTTTATTTTCCTAAACAGCCAAAAACGCGGTCAGCCATTATTGTCTATGGTTTGAAGTCCAAAAAATTGTAAACAAAGTTTGACATTAAATTTTCTGTAAGTGATCTCTGAGCATAGTGAAATAACAACAACGCAACCATGATTTCAAAATATACCAATTATCATAATTGCATTGTATGAGAATGAAAAAACACGTCAGTAAAGACCCCCAGGATTTGTGGATTCGTGTACCCAGTGTAATTAACATTCGAAAATTTGGCTCAAACCTGAAACCTTTATCAATTGAAACTCGGGTGTATTTTGGTATGTGAAGATCACTTTTATGTAAGTCCTATAATAACCGCTGGCTCTGGCTGAAAGATGTTTGTTTACATACTTTAGCTGGTTTCAAGATGGCGGCTAGCGTTTTCGCTGTTACGAATTAAACGAGGAAAAAATTTTCTTTGCAAATTTTGCAGCCATCCTGCATACTTACTTATCAAAATCTATAAATTTCGGTTTCTTCCGTTAAATACTATAGGAAATATTCATTTATCGCGTGAAATTTGATACATGTCAAATAGCGGATTCTTATCTATAAGACAATGTTTTTTCTGCTCGCCGGTTGTCCCGGTGAGGGTATTGGGTATAAGGGTATTCGTTGCCTGGCAACGAGAGTCAAGGATACGCGCTGCTTTTTTAGAGTACAAATTGCGCATTCAATGAAAACATTGATTTGAAAAAGTGATTTCTCGAACTGAAACTTTTGTAAGTAAGACGCATTTAAGAATTGTTACCAGATTGATTCAGGTCTCCGAATTAGACCGAAACCTGGTCGGACACTTCCAATAAAAAGCCTAGTAAGTTGATTCGGCTACAATTCAATAAATTGATTTCTCACTATACTTCCCCTCCGTCCTGTGATATTTTGTGTTTTTTTTTTATTTTTACTTTCTCTTCGCCCTTTCGGGCCCCAGTTTATTGATGAACGAGCTTTTCGATTGGTATCTAGGCCTCAATTCTATTAGTACTTTTGTAGCACAATGAAGCATGTATGGTCAGGTCAAGTGACATATTTTTACCCGACTGCGTCACAAGGAGGGTTATTACATGCGTTTGATGCCTAGAAAGTTTGCTTCTTGCCACGAGCATGCCGTTGTCATAAAACTGTTCATAGCAGGTCAAGCTTTTTTGTCGCAAAGTCATCTTTAAGGAACTTGATTAGAGTACATGTGTATGCTAAGGCAGATCTGCTGTCTAATACAATCTGGGCCCTGATGTGAGTATTATAGTGTCGTGTAAAATAATGTTTCAGTGGTTCAAGTCTTTTAAATATCCTGAGTGTTTGCTCATTGAATGTTTTTGAGATCCAAAATAATGAACAATCTTATGACGTTATCCTTATATGTATGAGGATAAGCAACGAATCGATGTAGTTATTTAGACCTGAGATTTCCGCACTTATCCTCATGATTGGGCCATTGTACGTAGTGGAGCTGTCAGTTTACTCCAGCCAGCCTATCTCTTTCCAAAAAGTCAGCAGTGCTCCGATGTCACTGCGGGCTTCCCGAAGGGACCCCGGCTGCCACATGATGGCGTTCCGTTGCTTTTCCACGCCTTCACAGTGAATGGTCACGTGGCATGGGTGGGTGTTTCCTCTTATTTGAGGCATCCCCGGCAAAGCGGGCTGTCGGTTAGACCCAAGTTGTAGAGATATCCTACAAATATAATTTGGGTAGGAAATTACGCTCCTATGCTCAGAGGCTTCGCCATTTCAAGATACTTTCCCTAAGTGAACGCAGGCTGGTCATTGATTGCATATTTCTTCACAAGATCCTAAAAGGCGACATTGATGCTCCCTTACTTTTATCTTCCATTAATATTACTGTGCCGAGAATCGCTAAACTCCGTAAATGCAAAAGGACTAATCTGTTTACTTCCAGTAGATCAAAGACAAATCTAGGCTCATTCTCACCACTTAACAGGCTAATTAATGAATATAATGCCCTTGTGGGGGCTATTGGTGAAGTCGACATCCTGGCGAATACCAGAGACCAGTTCAAACGGGCCATTCTTGGTCTTTTGGACTCAAATCGCACAAATACATAACGTCCTTCCACCATGTCATCTCTCTCTCTCTCTATTTGTTTCATATTATAATGCGTTTTTTTTTATAGTTCTTAATAGTGTCAGAACATAATTATGCATTTTTGCTATTATGGTTCAAGTAGGTGTTACATTATAATTTACGCATGCTGTGGACACCTATAATTAAGGTAGCATTAATTTATATCCTTGGTACATGTGATTAATACGATGTTTTAATGTATACCTTGTTGGTGACCCTAAATAAAATAAATAAATAAATATCTGTTCAGTGAGCAGTGGCCTGTTAAGATTGCCACAGCTTTGCGCAGATTTTCTCTTGTCAGACGCAGCAGGCTACGTGAAAGACGTTTCGAGATTGTTGGTAAGGTCTCCCTGGCTTGTCTACATTTGGTTTCTGTTCTCCAAAGTTCAGCATGCTGGCTTTCTGTTCGCGACCTCAACCATTTTATAAACTGGTTCTATGGGAGTGGGAACGAATCGATGTATTATCATTCGATATGGCCAATTTTCATTACATTCGCTTCAGCCTAAGTGTAAACAAACCGTTGAAAGAAATCGTGCAAACACGGGAGGCAATGATGTCTACTAAGTTCTTTGCCGTTAATTCTGGTCGTCCATTTATCCGATAAATTAAATAAACATTAACGTATAGTGGTTAATACGTAAACCTTAAACCCTATTGACTACTTTAATAGATTTGTTTACATCAAGACCAAAGCTAAATGAAATGAAATAAAATATAATAAAAGATCACTTCTGAAATACGCAATTCCCGAAATACGTCAATTAAAATTCTTAACAACAACTTTTGTTCTACGCTTTTCAAAAAATTTATTTTTTTAAATAATTACATTATTTCTGCTAGTCTGATAGGTAATCAACCGTATGTTATGTAGTACAGAATGAGCATAATTATTTATGATAATAATTTACGTAGTACGTAAAATACGAAAAATTAACAACAAAAAAGTATTGGATCACAATTTTTGTATCTAAACATGCAAAAAACAACAGACCCTAACCCTTTTTTCAAGATAGTGAAAAATTCACCAGTGCCCATTGGCCTGCAAAACGGATCTTGCGTTTAACTTAACTTGGAGTGATATTGCTTTTATACCATAAACACTTCGGAAAAAAAATAAATAAAACCAAAAGAAAACGGGATTTTTGGGATAAGAAAAATAATAAAAAAAAAGTTGCTCTGATAAGAAAAGCTTATAAATACGAGTATTTAGTTTCTGTCTTCACGAACGGAAACCTAACGTTTCTCGTAAAATAATACATATTTTTTTGAGTTAATGATAAAAATGATAAAAACACTTCAAACATTATAATTATTATAAAACATGCCAGTTGTGATGTTGTAAATTGAGCAAGATTTATCTGGCACATTTCTGTACCGTGTGGCTATGTTGCCATTTTAACAGGTTTTATTGAAACATATTAATGGTAGGAAAAAAAATACCTTTTAACTTGGCGTTTCCTTATTATATTAAGACAATATAAATGTAGTGTAATTTCTCCATTTAAAGTTAAGCTTTTCTCCCCTCCCCCATCCTTCCCAATACGTCAATATCCGAAATTTCGCCTTCTTAGTTCACATGCAAATGCATTTCTAGAAAATTCTAGTAGACAATTACTGGACTATTACTGGAATTACTGGAAGGCGAATAAGATTCAATCTTGTAATCCCTGATATTCCTAAATATCCGAAAAAAATCGTAAAACTAAAGTTGTTGGAGCAGACTTTCTAATTGACGAGTTTTAGAAAAAATCTGTATAACTTCGTCCAACTGCAGGGTAACAGCTTTCTCTCAGAGAGATAGAGAGAGAGAAAGAGAAAGAGAGAGCGACAGTGAGAGTGGGCTTAGTTTTTGTATCAAATATTGAAACGAAATGTCTCTAATTATTATTATAGGTAAGTAGAATAATTCAAGTGTACATAAAACGAATTGATGTTATAAGATACCTGTTATTGTTTTTTTAAGAAAAAGGAATAATTAAATTCATGTGACTACCCTTCAGACTGCTGATTTGCTACTTTCATCAATATAAAATTTGTATTCTTAGATTTTGATTTTGTAGCTATATGTGTGTGTGAGTAAGAGAGAGAATGAGTGTGTATGTTTGATTGTGCGTGGAAGTGTAGAGTGCGCCTTTTGAATGACATGACTATTTAGAAGTTTGAAAGTGGCACTCACAACACTTCATTTCCCTTTTCTTGACAAAACTTCTGGTTATTTCTAATTTATTATTATTTATAAGTATCTTTGAACATTACGTATGCCAATGTGTATGTGTACTTTTGCAATTAATCTGAAGATTTATTTATTCTAGCAGATTGATCCTCTAGTTTTTCTGTACGCAATTTCAGTAGTAAATCAAAACTAAGGAAGTATTTCAAAAGACTTTTAGTTTACAACTAATTCCCGGTATCTCATATTCTAACCATTTGTTAACCTAATATTAGCAAAATTAACAGTTATCAGGTCTTTTGTATGAACCTTTGGCCATCTGACAGTAAATTAAGTGATACATACAGGTAACATAATTAATAAATTGTACTGTAATCGATTAAATATCTAGTCGGTGTATTTTGTTGAGTAAGATAACTAATAGGTACCTAATATTCATTAATTGTTAAAAAGTGTATGAAAAAATTGTTTGACCAATAAAATCCGAATTCCGATGTATTGTTTTATTTGGTATGTGACATGTGTATAAATCTATATGTCCGTTACGAACTCTGACTTTTCCACCTTGAAAAGCTACCTACAAACTGACAGAGTAGGTACGGGTGTTTACACCGGTAGGTACCTACTTGTTTAAGTGCACAAAATAGCACTTTTTATAATGGCAATTATAAAAGAAATGGCTCCACTACTACTAATAAAATCATTAATGTTTTCCTGGTATGGATACTGAAAAAGGTAAACTTTTTTTTCCGACTACAAAAAAGGAGGAGGTTATCAATGTAATGCAATAACACGTATATTACCTTTCTTTTTTGTGTACTTCTAAATTTGTATGATTATCGAATTTTATTTTTATTTGTTAATCCCTTGATTAATAAAATGTTGTCTATTTTTTTATTTTTTTTATATTTCTTTCTGGTATACAAACTAAACTTCGTTACAAAACGTTTAATAATATGTGGATTGCTGTGACTTTTTTGCTGACTATTCTATTTTTCCAAAGTCAGTGCATCAGATGACTTTTTTGGTTGTAATTGTAGATATTATGGGTAAATTGCATCACATTTAGACTACAGTAAATTGTCTTTATTCATTAGAAATAAAAAATAAAGCCGTGAAAATATTTTTATGGAATTTTGAGGTATTTATTGCCAAATGAAACGCGCGCTATCGTCGGTAGATAGTTTATTACTGATTGGCCGAAAGTACCGCTCTGTGGCGGTGCGCATACATCACACTCCTTCCGCCCTAATTTGCAAACCTGGGGGAAGACACAGTGCTTGATAATTCCAAATCATAGGACACAATGCAACTTACTTATTATACACTTAACTAACAATACGTTAACTATACTTAACTAACTACGGTACTAGACTACTAACTACATGAACTAACTATTCCTTATAGTTTACATATTTACGAGGCCTCAAGTCATAACGAGTGACTGCGAGGGTGGACAATGGGTTTGTGCTGTACTGTTCTGAAGCTAGTCCATGTTGTTCACCCTCGCACCCTAACTCATCACCTCCCGCCTGACCATCCTGAGCGTCCAAAAATGGCTCTTCCGATCCGTTATCGGTGAAGTTGTCGCGCACACCTTGTATAACTTCGTTTACTCTTTGTGATAATGCGTCATTGATAAGCGGTGCGGTCTCAGCGCTAGGCGTGTCGCACGAAGACAGGTTTGGTGAGGGGGGCGGGACGGTAGGTACCAGCTGCGCGCGCGCGGCAGCGGCCGGCGGCGGCGGCGCGCTCGCATTTTGTCGAGACTGAGTACACTGCATCCTTGTTCCAGTAAATCTTATTAACTGATCTATGTGCCTGTTCACAAAGGCGTTGTATTTATCTGCATAAACCAAATACATCCTTTGTCCTATTATTTTTGTTACAACTCCTACAGTCCAGATCGGTTTTCTAGCGACAAACCACCTTAGCCATACTTTGTCACCAATATTAAATCTCCTAGTTTTTGTTTTTTCAGAAGTTTTTTTAATGGTTTCGGTTTTTGAGGATGGTATCACTAAATCAAGTTTACATCGCAAGTCACGCCCATACATCAATTTTGCCGGTGTGGTGCCTGTGGAGCAGTGTATGCTGTTTCGGTAGTGAAATAGGTAACTCAAAAGTGACTCATCGACATTTTGTAGTGTGGCCTGACTGAGAATGCATTTTAACATCTTCTTGCAAGTCCTGACTGAGTTCTCAGCCTGGCCATTGCTGGCTGGATGATATATGGGTGATGTGACGTGTTCAATATCGTTAGAAACACAAAACTGGTTAAAACGTCAGAGTTTAATTTTTGTGTCATTGTCTGAACAAATTACCTACCTTAACTAAACCGTACCTAGAAAATAGGTATTTTGACTTGTTAATCAGGGCCTGTGTAGACGTTCCGCTGCTCATATGGAAGCACTCGAGCCACTTGCTGTAATCATCTATGACAACCAAGTAAACTCTATTACCTACTGTCATATAGTCAATATGAATCCGCCACCACGGCTCGGGTGGGCGTGGCCAGGGCGCCGGCGGCGCGGGCCGGAGTGCGCTGCACGTGCTGCACGTGCATACACGCCGTTCGACGTCTGCGTCTATCCCGGGCCACCACATTCTGCTTCGCGCTGTTCCTTTTGTTTTGACAATGCCAAAGTGGCCCTTGTGTAGTTCTATTAAAATTCTTAAAGTCCGATATATTAGCAGCGTGTTTGTTTCATGTAAAGTATTTTTCGCAGAGAAAAAAAATTAAACACACATTTAACATGACTTCTCCAATGAGATTAAAACATGTTTTGTGCAAGTTCTCCATTGGCGGGTTGAAAAACGATGGTAAAAATGGACAAATCTTTTTAAAAAAGTTTTACGTTTTTTAGTATCTGGTCTCTGCCTACCCCTCTGGGATACAGGCGTGAGGTTATGTATGTATGTTTTGTAATATGTTCTCTGGTGTACAATAAAGAATATTCTTATCTTATCTTATCTCATTAACTTTAATTTTATTCGACCGTGCATATAGAAAGAAAGAAAGAAAAACACATTTATTACAGCAACAGTTATGAGACACCACAAAACAAAGTAATTAACAAAACATTTACAAACAATGGTCACAGTGTGTCTCTGCTGCTGCAATAGGCAGCTGACTCAGCATACTGCCGAGGGTATTATTCCCCAGAACTGATTTTCAGCCAGCGACTGTCCCACGATGATTCCACGCGCGACACATCATCATATTGTAATAATAATTTCATACTTAAATATAAGTAAAAAAATAAAAAAGACCTAGTACATACACCGATAATAAAAATATTTTTACATAGATTAAATACATATAAGAAAAAAAAAACATATACATACAAGTACCGAGATTAAAATACTATGACCAATCACATACATAAATAGAATTTACATAGTAATAGTAATACTAAGTGTAAACCTTATATATAACTGCACAAGTGATTTTTGATGGAATAACCATACCATTTAGCAATACAGTGAAAAATTTAGGCGTAATAATTGACTCTTAGTTATCATGGGCGCCCCAGCTGGAGATGGTTAGTGGGAAGATGTTTGCTTCGGCAGGCGCTCTACGAAGACTCCGTAATGAAAGATCCCACTGCTACTAAGGTTGCGTTAGCACAATCACTCCTGCTACCAATTCTCGACTACGCCGATACCTGTTATCTCGACCTTACCATGGAGCAATTAAACAAGCTTGAGCGCCTTCAAAATTTCTGTATAAGGTTTATATTTGGTTTACGCAAATATGACCACGTCTCCGTATTTCGCGCACAGCTCATGTGGCTCCCGATTCGCCTCCGCCGGAATGCTCATATACTGTTTCTTCTCTACTCTGTTGCATTCTGTTCAATCCAGCTACCCCATCCTACCCCAAAGCTCATCCCAAACTCTACTCCTTAAAATCCCATGTTACTGTATCAATTTCTACGACTCCTCTTTCTCTGTGCAATCTGCTCGACTGTGGAATGCATTGCCAGAAGAAGTGCGAAAAGCAAAGTCCTTACCTATCTTTAAAGGACTGGTAGAGTCTCACTATCTCGCTGAAGACGTGTAATGTCATTATGATTATCTACATATTAGTCATAGTAAGTTTTCTTTGTTGTTTAATCACATGTAAAATGTATGTATTAGTACATAATAACTATGTAATTATGTATGTTTGTATAATATAAACATTAATAATATTTATTATATATATTTTATAGACCTATTTTATGTATTTTATTAAATATATATGAATATTAGTTGTAAGTCAGTTTATGTACATATTCTTCCTATATACTTCATGTACACCTACCTACCTACTCTTTTCATCTTTCAGTTCTATCCATCCCAAGGTTGTCTGGAAGAGATCGCTTTTAGCGATAAGACCTGTGTAAGCCTTTTTATGTATTTTGTTTTCTGGTGTGTACAATAAAGAGTTCTAATCTAATAATTGCGTTACGTAGGTTATATATAAGTCAGAGTGATGACGCGATCACTAGTCACGTCGAAAGCGGCGAGAAGTCTGGAGAGGATGGGATTGTCTCTGCTGTTCAAGCAAATATGCCCTGAGCTTGCGCCCAAAGGCATACCTACCAGAAGATTATATATATAGCGAATAAAATGAAGCAAAAGAGGTTTCCCAGGCAGAATAGTAGCAGAATGCTGGCTTATGCCTGCACCTCCGGGATACAGGCGTGAGTATTTATGAACATCTATTTAAAAAAAGTATCTGTGTCCTTCTAGTTATACAGGATTATTAGCAATTTATAAAATTACATTTTAATTTAAGAAAAAAATCTTCTCTACTTAGCAACGGTGGTAAGTTTAAACAAAAAAAATCCCGTTGGAATTAGGAATTAATTGCTCTTAATTAACATCCAGTAGTCACGTGGGTTTTTTTTGTCGACTCGCAACTGACTTTGCCAGGCATGTGGAACTTTCCAACACGTAGTTTTTCTGCTTTGTAGAGGCACTGTTCGATAGATAATTCATAAAACCATATATTTTATATACAGTGAACAATCTACTATGTAGGACAATGATTTACTGATGGTTGCGTTGTTGGTAGTACGCGAATTTCGGAAATATAGATTTGTACAAAGTTGTTGTAAGACAGACTTCAATTTAATCCTGTGCACTGAACAGGACTGAACTCATATTGCCGTGTCTACTTATTTACACATTATTGCCACAGTGGAACATGCTGCACTGACAGGAATCCATTAAATGTATCGAAGCAGCAGTGAAACACGGGTTTGAAAAAACTACGGAAGCGAATAATGTAATCCTAGCTATAGCTGGTTGGTGAAGTACGCAGAAATAACTAATAATAACCTCAGCCTGCCTATGTCGTAACCGTCCATTGTATTAAGGCTCTGCTTCAAGGAGCGATTCCCCATACCAACGCAAGATAAGAATCTTCTTTATTGTACACCAGAGCACATATTATAAAACTTGTAAAGATACAAAGTACAATTGGCAGCCTTATTGCTAAAAGCAACGTAGTTTGGTTTTTATTTTGCTAACGGCATGTCGGATCACAATGAACTTTGCCAATAGGATCAGAGGACACAAATTGATGTTTGATCGTGCTTAGAATTGGAAATAAATAAAAGTTATACCCTCAATAATAGATTCTATGACAAGTGCTATTAGACTATTGGCAAAGTTTTATTGTTATACTATTTTTATTTCTAATGCACTAACCCGTGCTAAGGACAATTTTAAAAACCTATTTAGAGGCTAAAAATTCCACCCATGCCGGGATTCGAACCCGCGACCTCTGGCAAACCGTGCCAGCGCTCTTTCCAATTGAGCTCATAGGCGACTCACTGGCATCAGTGAATTTTCGAACCTCTTAACACGATTCTCTGTATTACGCACAGGCAGCGACATCTGGCTTGATTTGCGTCACTTGCATTTTTAGCCTCTAAATAGGTTTTTAAAGTTTTATTGTGATCGGGTATGTAATTTGCTAATAGAAACCGAACTACATTTGCATAGGAATTGCTCCCATGGGAATTAAGCCTTAAGTTAAACACTTTAAAGACTTCTTTTTCGAAATTTTATAATAAGTCCTTATGCTCTACCACGGGGCTCCCCCCGATTATTAACATGATGTTTACGGAGGCGAAATAAGTATGAGAAGCTAAAATCAGACAAGGCCATGTATTAAGAGGACACATTCATATTTTATTTCCTAACATGTCCTAACGTGTCTTTGGAAAAAGTGAACATCATAAATCTTAATAAATATAATAAACTAGCTGAACCAGCGAACTTCGTACCGCCTAACAATCGATTCTTTATTTTTTTTATTTTCCCCTCCGTAAGAACGATCCTCGTACTTCAAGGAATATCCAAAAAAAGAATTAGCGAAATCAGTTCAGCTGCTCTCGAGATTTGCGCTTACCAACACATTCAGCGATTCATTTTTATATTATAGAGATAACTCTTTTTAGAACCTACTGGCAATAACTTAGCTCCAAGATTGTAGGACCTTAATGCAGATTTCCTAAAAACGGCTTTTAGCAGAAATCGATTCAAGTCCTAAGTTGTTGATCCTAGGTACTATAATGTAGGTTCTAATAGTTGTTACAGTTGTTAAGATTTAAGATGTTCACTTTAAAAATAAATGCAATATAAAATAAGTTGTGATTATTACGAGTACTCCATTGGCGGCGCTATTCAGCAACGCGTAGCGCCTTAAAGAAGTTACGTAGTAGCGTCCTACCAGCAGTAATTACTCGTAGTAACTTTGCCTCACAGAAAACTTGCTTTGAACCTATCCTAGCATAGCTTGCCACGTAATCACAAAAGGAAGCCTGACTCACTTTGTTCCGGCTTCACACATGCAACGCAGAAAACTTTTTAATTCGTAGCCGCTGCATAGTAAACAACATTACCTACGTTGCCTTGTCTTGAAACAGCACTTTGGCACAAATATTGCAATCGGAAAACTCTAGGAGAACACAATTGATGCATTGAAGGATTTATTTAATAGGATTAACTTAGATATAAGGATACTATTCTATTAAATAAATCCAACTATCATACAGTTAGAATATTTTCGAGGCTTAATCGCGTAGTAATTTGCTATTTTACCTATGTGTACAAGTCGCGAAAGTTTAAAATAAAATATCAATTATCATTATCATACATTTGTGAAATTGTGGTATTAAGTTTACTAATATAATACTCCAACTTCATAAATGTACGATAACATTTGATACTGTCAGAAAACAAACTCCTTGCCAAGCTAATGTGAAGAAAAATATCGTGAGGAAACCTGAGAGTCCGAGCTGTTTCACATTCCTCAGCGCTTGAACTTGTTAATCCAATTGAAACCCATATTTTCTTTTTCACAAAAAAAAAAACAATAACTTTTCAAACACATAAAAATAAATTCATATTTCGTCGGTATAAAGGTAAAACTCATTAACTGCTTTTCCATTTTTTTATTTATATGCTGATAATTATTTTTGCCCAAAAATAACATTATCTAGTATACCTACTCATATAAAAAATAACGATGTATGAGCGTTTTTATTTCTGTGCTAAATATTACATTTAGTATCTCAAATTCACATGAGCGCAGTTTCTACGATTGGGCTCATTTGCTGTTACTGAATTTTATCTTTATACCGACGATTTAGTAACTACCAATCTATGCTTTTTATTGTTTTTAGTTTTAAGTAATCAGCTGCTTATAGATAGATATAGATACTTTTAAGTAATGTCACTATTGATTTCTTGATCAACCTCTGATAAATGATTACAAACAAAACAGCGTCTCCTTTGTACTGTAATTGTCAATTAATTTTATAATTCTGTAAACGTAATAACAAAATTTCTGTCATAATCTGTCTCGTTCTCCTGAACTCATAGGGAGGACCGGGTGATCTTGCTCTTTCAAAGAGGAATTTCCCGTCAGGCTGATAGCATGCCTGGGGACGTCCGGTCCGACCGATGTTCGTTGGACGTTGTATTTATGGTATAGGTACGTAAAACATTTTCGTAGTGAGAGCGCAGAGTTGACACGTGCTCTCTACAAATTGAAATATAGTCATTTTGATGACTACTTTCATGATTAAGTAATGTGAATTATACGGGTACTTACGCCAACTTCGGTTTGGGTTTGTCGCGTCCACACTTAGATACGGAACAATTTTTTGGGGTAATTCAACAGATAAGAGACATTATTTTTAAAGCACAAAAACGTTGTGTTGGAGCAATTTTTGGTCTTATAAGAACAGATAGTTGCAGATATATTTTATAGAAAACAAATTATTGACAATGCTTTCACTATATTTGAGATGGTTGTCGTTGTCAGATTAAACCCGCAATATTTTGTTAAGGCCTCCACAGTTCGTTCCAAAGACATACGCTTGCATTACATATACAGACTTTGCTTACAAATTTGCTTAAATATCCAGCACAGCTCTGATGAGCAAAAGCGTTTTTTGTATTGCTTCTTTGATAAACAATAAAATTCCCAATGACATTAAAGACCTCTACCTAAGGCAATTTAAAAAATAAATTGTTGTTATTATTAATCAACAAATGCTATTACAATATTAATGATTTCTTGTGTGACAAAAATATTTAATTAGTTGTAGAAACTTGTTATAATTTATTGTGTATGTTAGATGACATTTGAATAGATTACTGACTCTTGTGATAAGTACTTATTATTGTCATTACTATTATTATTGCATGTTTGCATGGATATTCATACACTCTAAAGGGCAGAACATGGAATGAACTAATGTAAGCCTTAAGACCTTTTATTATTACCTATTTTCATGAATAAATTATTCTGATTCTTCTCACGAGTTACCTACGGGGTGCTAACTATCGCCACCAACGGAATTAAAATCATAACTTGTTTCATAATATCTTTTCTTTCAAACAGTAAACGTCATAAATCTTAACAAATGTGACAACTACGAGTATTTTTAGAACCTAGGGACAAGAATCTCTTTCTGATAAAAAACGGCCTTTTTGGCGAAACTGCTTTAAACTCCGAGATTCGCTAATCTAAAAATAGCTACTAAATTATGAAAGTGAAAGTGAAATGTTTTTATTGCCAACAAAAAAAAAATTAACAAGGTACCTACAATAACTAGATTCGGCATAAGGCCTTATGCTCAGCTTAAAGTCACCAGGGAACATGCTCCACTGCCGACGCTGATTTTCAGCAAAAGCCTTAGAACTTTAAGTTAAGGGATAAAAACTTAAATAACAGAGTCGCTGAGCGCAAAATAAAAAGATGAAGAAAACTGATTTTTAAATTGAATTTTTAATTTAAAGTTTCACCCAGGCATAACATAACATACATTTGCATAAGTAATGTAGGTAGTACCCACTTCATATAGTAGACACAGTATAAATTATAGTATAGTATGCTGCGCATCACATCAGCAGATCAGCAGGAGTTTTAGAGGCTGGACATAAACTACGTTGTCTGATACTGATACCTTGCCGCTTTTATTTGTTTTTCTATTAAGTAGTTCGTATATTGTTTTTTGAACGTAAATTGTGAAATTCATGATAGATGTTTGAGGTTCGCTTTTTCCAAGGACGCGTTATAAAAGAAGACCTGATTTTTTTCCCTTGGTTAGCACCGCGTAACGCCTCGAAAATAACTCGCCTTTTACAACGTAAATTCAACCTTCGAATGGTTAAGTGAACCAATGAATATCATCAGTGACCCTTCGTAACTCGTGTCAAACAAATTACACAGGCTTTTACATTATCCTTGATATCGTAAAGGTAAACATAGCCGACATTTGACGTGGATCGTAAATATAGGGTAAAATTCCACTTCGCTTAAACAGAGTGAAATTTGTTGACACATTTTCATTCGTAACTTATTTTGAAGTTGTTATGTACGTTTGTCTAGACCCTAAATTTGATATGGCTTATTCCCTAGACTCTAGGGAATAGTCAGATCATATTTAAGGGTCATTTATAAAACCTCTGCGCTATGTCCAACTAGGGGGCAATTCTAGTATATTTATTTAACTATGTAATGATAACGTTAGGGAACGCTCGTGGCCTAGGCAAACCGAGTGATTGGAATCAATCACTTGGTTAAGCAACAACAGGCGCGGTCAGGTGCAGGATGGGTGACCGTCCCGTGATATACCGCTAGTGGCATTTTTTTCCGAGCGCTTACGTACTTCGCAAGGCACGCTAAGCCGTTGGTGCCGGCTGTCATATAATGGCAGTCGTTAAGCTATGCCAGAGGCCTTATGGGCGGCTTGATAACTTCTGACAGTAAGGCCCGCCACTGTCTTACTATCCTCCACCAACCCGGACTTGGCCCCCGTGGTGGAGTATGGCCTAACCTTCCTGCGATGCAGGAAGAGACCCGTGCCCCAGCAGTGGGGACATACAAGTGTTGATAACGATAACGAACGTTAGGGACGAGTTTATTGGTCTGGAATCGTTATCGTTAATCGTAGAATGCCGGTTTCTGAATTGAACATTTCACTAAGTAAATACTTTCTTAACGAAACCTTTTGCTGAGAAAATTTGCTGAAAAACCACGGGGGCCAAGACCAGATTGGTACAGTTAAGTATTTACTTCGGGAAATTCTCAACTAAGAAACTGGCCTTTAGTGAAAGTGAAAAGTGAAAGTGAAATGTTTTTATTGCCAACAAAAAAATAAATAAACAAGGTACAATAACTGAGAAAATGTCTTAAGAACTAAATTTGGCAAAAGGCCTTATGCTCAGCTTAAAGTCGCCAGGGAACATGCTCCACTGCCGACGCTGATTTTCAGCAAAAGCCTTGGAACTTTAAGTTAAGGGATAAAAACTTAATTACAGAGTCGCTGAGCGCAAAATAAAAAGATATAAAATTTCGTGTTTGTACATTTTTTTAAATTGAAATTTTAAATTTAAAGTTTCACCCAGACATAACATTAACATTTTGTATGTTAACGTAATATTTGCATAAAAAAAGTAGTAGTACCCACTTCATATAGCAGGCACAGTATAAAGTATAGTGGATAGAAGATTTTTTCTCGAAATAATTAGTGACGCGCCCTTTTCAGTTAGCACTACATGAAGTGCCAATAAACAACAGTGATTATTACATTTTCGTTTTATTGAAGAATGTGACTTGAGCCCCTGTACGGTTTCATGATCCAACTTCACGCTCGATATGTATACGTAGGCTTCGCAGTCAATGGCTCCATAACTTTCCTATATAGGTTAGACATGAGCTAGCATGTAGTGTAATGGTTTGGGAATCCGCCAGAAGAAATGCTATTATAGCACGCTTGACTTTACGACAATTTCCCTTTTATTTGCTACGTAGAGTTTGAGGTTTAATAAAGTTATACTTAATCTTTTCGTTAGAGCTAAAAGCTCTGACGCAGGAAGAGACCCGTGTCTCATATTGATATCATATCAATATACTTGTAGATAAACTTCAGAGTTAGGTAAATGCGGTAGAGTCGATTTTAACCCTGTATGTCCCCTAAGCTGGGGCACAGGTCTCTTCCTTTTACAGGAAAGTTATGCCATAGTCCACCACGGGGGTCAAGTCCGGGTTGGTGCAGGGTTGTAAGACAGTGGCGGGCCTTACTTTCAGAAGTTATTAAGCCGCACATAAGGCCTCTGACATGGCTTAACGACGGCCATTACGTAACAGTCGGCACCAACGGCCTAACGTGCCTTGCGAAGCACGGAAGTGCTCGGAAAAATGCCACTAGCGGTAGTCACGGGACGGTCACCCATCCTGCACCTGACCGTGCCTGTTGTTGCTTAACTCAAGTGATGGATTCCAATCACTCGGTTCGACTAGGCCATGAGCGCTGTAGTAGAGTATCTAAAATTAAATCAATGAGTCTAGTTTGAATGAATTCAAATGAACATAGGTAAAGCAATGTAGATCAAATTGTCTTGTCTTAGAAACTAATAAAAAAAGATAACTGTCGAGAAATTAATAATTAATTACAATATAATTAAACATCTCAAGCGGTCTGCTTGGAGCTAAAGCTGTGATAATTTATTAGGTACTTAAGTTCATTTCCGAAGCGAGCTTTTAGCCGCTAGCATAAAGCTCGCATGGAACCTTAAAAGCATTATTTTTTTATATTCTAGTCACCGACAGAATAACAACTAATTTCCATTAAACGTTAATGGAAATATCGCTTCCCGAATGGATTTATCGTCCCAATTTCCAATTGCGGTGATCGCAGTTCATTCAAATAACAATTTGAATGAACTGCGATTCGGACGTGCCCTGTTTTAATTACCCGGGGTGGTAAATTGAGCGCCAAAATAGTTACGAAAATTTTATTATAGCTAAAACCTAGATCTTTGGAGCTACATCTGAATTAAGTTTTTTTTTGTCGGAACAAACGCCTCGTAACTTTTCACATATACATCTATGTGCAAAAACGAAATATCTAATGGCCTTTTTTGGTATAATTATGTGGCTCCATATCACTTTTACGTGTCAAATATCCACTGAAATGCAGTATTCACGATGTCTGATATATATTATGCCTCAAATTTTCACGGCAAAGCTAATTAAATATTCCGCTTTCGCACACAAATGTATACGTGAAAAGTTACATAGTCAAGGCGCTGGTGTCGATTTGATTCGCAGTTAATCATGGTGAGAAGATATGGTGCTTGCCTCGTCGGTTGCTCTTGACGAGAGATAAGCATAGCATAGCGAGTATAGAGCTTAAATAAACAAAGCCAGACCAAAGGAATATAAAAAAATAAATTTTATTCTTAATCTATTTCTATAAAAATGACATACTGACGCGGTGGCGGTGGCGGTACATACACACGTTCATACAGAGACTGCTGCAGTAAATAACGTACCTACTGGTATGTATAGACCCCCAATGCTACAGACCCTGCGTTGGTGGGTGTATCCTTAAATAAAGCTTTTGTTTATGAAATAGAGTATGGAACAGATTTGTGGATTTCTGCGTTCGAAATCTTTCAATTTCAAATCAGAGCATTATTAGCATTTTCAGAGCATACTTAAGCGCTTTCTGAAAGTATCAGTAGTGACGGATCGTTATAGTAAAATTGTTCTTGGTATAACACACTAATAAGCCCCGATAAAGAAGTGTATCTTACTAAGTTCCTACATTCGGACAGAGAAGGTACTTTCGCAAGCACTACACGTTATTAGTTTACGGATTCACTTAATTAAGCGAATCAGCGAATCTGTTCGGAGTGTTCTGAAAAAAAAATTCAGTGAGTGCATCCGGAATTAAGTTTATAGCGTAATTTTAGTAACTAAAACTTCCCACCCAAATGATAGCCTAACGCATCTTAGAAAATTCAGATTTTCGCTTCAGTTCGTGTCAAAAATGACTACAAATATACTGTCACATATTTACTTGCGCACTTCATTAGGTCGCGATCGCGATATACTCGTACATCGTCGAATATCAGATTTAGGAGCAAAGAAAACAGAAAAAAACGTGTGGCAGTGGAACATTACGTGGAATATGTAAGTCACATTATACACAAACAACATGTCACTGCCATGTTTACATAATATAGAACGCGGGAGATTTTTTACTGTCGCTATTTTGTTTTTGCATTTTTATCTTAATGTACAGCGAGTAGAACACGGTCCTAACACAAAGATATTCGGTGTACACGTTACGAGTAGCGTTTGAGTACCTAGTCCTTTTAGCTCACTCGCTACGAGTCTACTATGACTGAAAAACACCCTTTCTAGTACAAAAAGTGGAGTCAAAAAGTAGCCTATGACAGTTATTCCAGGCTATAATCTATCTCCGTGCCGAATTTTATCCCAATCCGTTCCGGCGTTATAGAATAACATACATCCCAACAGATACAAACTTTCACATTTATAATATTAGTAAGATGAAATAGGATGAAATAGGTACTCTCCCAGAGGCTCTTTAGGTAAGACACCGTATAATTAAGGTATAACTTTATGATTTATAAAGTGTTCTCTCTAAAACGCTGTTAAATGCAGTCATAGATTCATTCACCTGTTCAGCATCGATATCGATATCAACCCTTTTGTATGTCCTCACTGCTGGGGCATGGGTCTCTTCCTGCATCGCAGGAAGGTTCGGTCATACACGGGGGCCTCGGGGGCCAAATCCGTGTTGGTGGAGGATTGTAAGAGTCTGACATGGCTTAACGACTGCCATTGCATGACAGCCGGCAGCAACGGCTTAACGTGCCCTGCGAAGCATGGAAACGCTCGGAAAAAATGCCACTAGCAGTCTCGGGACGGTCAACCATCCAGCCCCTGACCGCGGCTTTTGTTGATATCGATGAAAAGCGTGTTTGATAAATAAATCTCACCCCATTTACTCTCACCGCAGTTGCAATGCAGGCAGAAGTTTTCATTTCCGATCGGATCTAACGAAATGCAATTCATTCAGAAATAATAAACCGAACTCTGAAGCTCCGTGGCTGTGTGTTGGATCTATTTGGAATTTGAATTGCGGGTGTATCGTGAACCGGCTATAAAATGGCAACGTCACTTGCCTCCAACAAAACAATAACTGATTCTCATCAATCAATCAATTAATCAATTTAAAATGCATTTCAAACAACCAGGAATTGTGTGGTAATGACGAATTGTACAAAAAATAAATAAAAATACATATAATATACTCGTAATATAATAAAGCAGGTGTCATATTAAATTTTTAAATAATTATTAGGTCTCTGGATTCATAAGCATCAAATAATTATTCATAAAGTTTATTCAAGTGAAGCAACCAAGCGGAAATTTCAAGTGATTCTTCTTGACAGATTATAATCCGCGATTATCTATAGAAATATATCGTGTAAATATGGGTGGAAGGACGTTAAAGGACGTCTCAGGGAGACAAACTTCACCCAAATATGACATGTACCAATGAAGGGTAAGATAGGGTGCGCAACTTATGATAATTGGAACGAAAGAGATTATATTCTTTTTTTAATGTACTAACCCGTACTAAGGACAATTTTAAAAACCTATTTAGAGGCTAAAAATTCCACCCATGCCGAGATTCGAACCCGCAACCTCTGGTTGTCCGTGCCAGAGATAGCCAGAGGTCGCGGGTTCGAATCCCGGCATGGGTGGAATTTTTAGCCTCTAAATAGGTTTTTTGGAACGAAAAAGGTTTATCAGAATCGTGGCAAGTGGCAAACCCAGGTGTCTGGCCCCCCCGGGATACAGGTGTGAACTTATGTATGTACTGAAATTGTTTTTTTTGGTTATAGAAAATTATAACAATTTACCTATCCAATTTTAACATAAGATTAAACAGTGTTGCATGCTGTACTACTCGTAGTTATGAAACTGTATTAGACACCCAAAATTGCTCAATTTATGCAGAGTGTGTATGTGGATGTGTGTGTGTATGTATGTATGTATGTATGTATGTATGTATGTATGTATGTATGTATGTATGTATGTATGTATGTATGTATGTATGTATGTATGTATGTATGTATGTATGTATGTATGTATGTATGTATGTATGTATGTATGTATGTATGTATGTATGTATGTATGTATGTATGTATGTATGTATGTATGTATGTATGTATGTATGTATGTATGTATGTATGTATGTATGTATGTATGTATGTATGTATGTATGTATGTATGTATGTATGTATGTATGTATGTATGTATGTATGTATGTATGTATGTATGTATGTATGTATGTATGTATGTATGTATGTATGTATGTATGTATGTATGTATGTGTGTGTATGATTGAGTATGTTATAAAAAACTGTGTATGTATTCGTAAAAGTGAATTTTCGTTCATTTCCTACCAGGCCTTCGGATTTATTTACAGCGATCAACTCTCTCTCTGTTATTTTTTACAGTTGGCTGTGTCAACGGATCTGATCTAGGCTAAACTAGATGGAAATAAATTGTGGTAGTTGTATTCTTTTGATTGCATTGTGTTGGGAGAAGTTTAAATACTAATATTTAAGATCGCTGGGGTATTTGATATTTTACAATTACTTTAAAACGTTTCCAGGACACAAAATTTCTCTTCTCTTCTTCTTCTTCAGGCTATATTAGTCCACTGCTGGACATAGCCCTCCCCTAATGAGTGCCATAGCATAAGATTGTGCCATCATCGGGAGGTAGTGCCCATAATCCCAACGCTGGGTTGGGGATCGCAGATTGGTGGATTTGTACTGCAGGGGGCGCTGCTGCCCACCCCCCGGTTTGTGTCCCATAGTCGCCTTTTACGATACCCGCGGGAAGAATTTGGGTTTTTAATAAGAATAATTTTCGAATCGAAGAAGAATAAAAATTCTCTATTTAATAAGAATACAGCAAGATAGAATACGATAAGATAAATATATTTCATTCATCAAAATCAGAGATACACAGCTATGGCACAATAATACAAGGTTTAAATTTAGCACTTTTCTTGCTAACTTTTGTTTACTATCTTTAAATCCATAAGCAATGCAATGTGAAATCATAAGGATTTTATTCACAGACGCATGAACCGCTTATGGCCTAGTGGAAAAAAGTGATTGGTGTCAACCACTTGGGCTAAGCAACAACAGGCGCGGTCGAGTGCTGGATGGGTGACCATCCCGTGACTACCGCTAGTGACATTTTTCCAAGCGCTTCCGCTTCCGTGCTTTGCAAGGGACGTTAAGCCGTTGGTATCGGCTGTCATGAAATGGCAGTCGTTAAGCCATGTCAGAGGTCTTACGGGCGGCTTGATAACTTCTGACGGTAAGGTCCGCCACTGTCTTTGACCCGTGTCCCAGCAGTGGCATAAGTTGTCAGTATTTAAATATAAACGATAATTTTAGTTTATCTTACTCAATTAGTAGTATACATTGATTCATCAAGATCAAATCGTCAACTATAACCTTAATTTTGACTTGAGTCCGTTTGTTACTTTTGTCAAACCCGCCTCTGACGACTAGGGTGTCTGCAGATGTGATCTTTCTTATTTTATTGCATTGTCTAGGGATCAACGTTTGTTTTGAAACTGTATTGGCTTACATTTTTCTTTCCTTTTTATT
Organism: Yponomeuta sedellus; assembly: GCA_934045075.1. Classification (NCBI taxonomy): domain Eukaryota; kingdom Metazoa; phylum Arthropoda; class Insecta; order Lepidoptera; family Yponomeutidae; genus Yponomeuta; species Yponomeuta sedellus. The sequence goes on along the minus strand of OW203727.1, from coordinate 9,548,472 downwards.
AGTTTTGTACAAAGCACAGCTGAAAAGATATTTGTGTTCAATTCTGTTCTGTTGACTATATTTACTGGTTTCACTGCTTTTTACAAACCGTTCTTTTTGTTTTCTTTATAAATATTGAAGGAAATCTGAAAATACAGAGCAGTCTAACGAACTGGCAGGTTCAAACGATGTAATTTCATTTAGTTTTAATTGCGATTGTAACAATAAGACAATGCCTGGTATTTTTTGATTCAAGGATGACAAATAAAAGAAAAACCTTAACAGACAAAAATACAAAACTACTGAAAGGCTAAAACCGGCTATGATTCGGAATTGCGCACAAAAGGTTCGGTACAAATTTGTAGATAGTATTACTTACTAAACTTACATTTATAAATAGTGTAGGAATCGAGACTAGCTGTTTTTTCCCGAGTTTTTTCCGACCTCCAAAGACCAATTATTTTATGATTTACCTAATTACAGACGTACATTATTATAGTTTAAAAACCTATTTAGAGGCTAAAAATTTCACCCATGCCGGGATTCGAACTCGCAACTTCTGGCTATCCAAGCCAGTTTTTATAGTTATTATAGTTTTCAGATGTTTTTGAGATTCAGATTAGTATAAAACCGTATTACAAGTACTTGCCAAATGTATAAACGTTTCTTTTGCGGCATAAATCACCGTAACTTTTTTCGGGTAAACTTAAAGTAAATAAATTAATAAATATTCATGGACATATTACACAGATCTCGTTAGCCCTATACTAAGTATAACTAAATAAGTTGTGTTATAGGTGCTATTCAACGATACGTTTAATACAATAAATACATACATAACATCTAAGACCCGAGACAAACTAGAAAAGTTGGTTTCCTAGTTTGACCCGGCTGGGGATCGAACCCGAGACCTTCCTTTTTACAGCAGCGTGCCAAACCGCTGCGCCACCGAGGCCGTCCGTAAAAGTTGGATTTTATCACAACTTAATACCCAGTATACTGTTTTTATTAACAAGTTGTATTTTTCTAATAATTAAATTTAACAACTAAAAGAATATTTCACCTTATTAGGTTTGGACTAAATTTGTCAATACCGTCAGTTCCATCGACATAGTCGAAAAACTTTCACTCTACATACAAAATCATTTTCGCCAAAACATTCTGATAATGTGACTATTGATCTCTGACACTAACTCTAGATTAAGTATAAGTAGGTTTTAATTTAGTATTTTCTAAGGTTAACACGAGCAGTAGACTTAATTAAAACTGTTTTTATACGCCCTTTTTCAGGTGCCGTGGTCCCGGATGACCAGTCATCCGGAACCACGGCATCTGAAAAAGTGCCGAAACGTTGGAAAATTGTAAAAAATGTAATAAACGAGCATAAATCCGTAAAAAAACAGTTTTAATTAGGTTTTAATTTTCCAACCTTAATGAAAATGTAAAATTATTGATTTTGTTTTTTACTAGTTTTTGCCCACGACTCCATTCGTCACGACTCCCTCCGTATGGTCTACAGAAAAAAAAACTTTTAGATTTTTTTTTGTTAGGTTAATTTGAACGGTAACATTCACAACAAATCAAAAACCACGAATATCGGTCCAGCTGTTCTCGAGTTATTCGAACAAACCCGACTTTATTTTATACATTATAGATATTATTGTTTCGGCCTTTGGTAGAACGACCGAAATACACAATTTCTTGAAATTACTCACGGAGAATCCCCGCCGCGCCGACGCAGGACGTTAGCTTCAAAACGGATGTTGGTTTATTTGAGAGCTTCGGACACATTTCTGTTGGCAAATACCTTTAGGGCCTTGTTTCATAAGACACGAGATAGCTTGCACAAATATTTTAATATTAGTAGAGTGCCCATGTCGAAAGATATGAAAAATTAATAACATAAAAAGTCTGTTAAAAAGTAATTCTCGTTACGTGACACAAAAGCGCGTGTTATGTATGAAGCAGCACTGTTTCCCCCAGTGAAGTGAATCACAGCGGTATTGTAAAATCTAGTGTTACAGTTTCTATAAAACCAAAGCAGAGCCCAGAGTCGTCGCCTTATTCTCATTCAACCATCGAACAGAAGGGACAACCCCTAGTTTTAATTAGTAGTAATTAATATCTAAACAACTATTGTAGTATCTGAATAAACGTTTAATTAAAATTAATAGTTTTTTAAAACGTCCTTCGCTGCCGCTCACACATAATTGGCGCAGCCGGTAGGATAGTCGAGTCAGTGCGTCAAGAACTATCGCAGTAACTATCGCCTGATCACGTCTCTACGTGTACATCGACTATCAACAACGAGCACCGTGGGCAAAGCAGTGGACTCCCAAGCATCGAGCTTAGCTGTACCAGAAGATGAGGTGGTGAGTTGCACACTGTTTAATTGGTTGCTATTCCTACCCTGTCAACATTTTCCACCCATCTTCCTCCCGTAGGGTTAATACCCATAGTGATAGGTCTGTCCGCGAGCACCTTCGCATCAAGCAAAGGGACGCTTGGCGCAACCTTGGTGTAGGAAACATAGAAGAAGAAATATATAATATGGCTAGTATAGACACTATTCATAAGGCATTAAGACATGTTCCAGATTTCGACGGTAACCCAAATGTACTTGTTAGATTTTTAAGTCTATGTGATCAACTAGTACAAGCATATGTAAACCCAGAAGCCGGAAACGAACTAACAAATTTGAATTTAGTATTTTCTAAGGTTAACACGAGCAGTAGACATAATTAAAACTGTTTTTATACGGATTTATGCTCGTTTATTACATTTTTTACAATTTTCCAACGTTTCGGCACTTTTTCAGGTGCCGACTAAAACTCCGATAAACGAGCATAAATCCGTATAAAAACAGTTTTAATAAAATTTGAATTTACTTAACGGCATTTTAAATAAAATTACTGGTGCCGCCGGACGCACCCTTTCAACCAATGGTGTGCCCACTAGCTGGTAAGGTATAAGAGAAACACTGATAAATAATTTTTCAGACCACAGAGATGAAACTGCGTTGTATACAGATTTGTCATTACTCACACAAGGCAAAGACACACCTCATGTGTTTTATGAAAAATGTCAAAACCTACTGAGTACCATAATTGCACGAGCAAGTTATAACTACTATTGATGCCAAGAGAACGTTATACAAAAGCTTAGCCTTGCAGACATATGTAAGAGGTCTAAATGAACCTTTAGGATCTAGAATTCGCTGTATGCGGCCCACATCGTTAGAGAAAGCCTTAGAGTACGCGCAAAAAGAGTTGAATGTTTTATATTTACAGCAGAAAAACAAGCTTGCGCCCAAAACTGAAAACTCACTGAAACTTTCCCCTGTAAGCTATTGGCAACCAACTCTTCCTATGCAGTTTGAAAGCCAAAATCAAGGTCAGAAAAATCAAGGTCTATTTCAACGACCTCAGAGCCAAAACCAAAGTATTTTCCAAAATATGCAACCCCAAGGTTAATTCAACCGACCCCAAGGCTCATTTAATTACCAGGGCCAATTTCCCCATCAAGGTCCAACAAGGACCCAGCAAATATTTAAAGCGCTACCGCGCTCAAATAAGTCGACAGGTTTTACAATCCAACCTCGACCCTTCCAGCAAAGTCAAAGACCAACCCCTATGAGTGGTGTAAGTCACCCCGTTGCCCGCGTGCTACCACAAAGCCCAAGAGACTGTAGAGTGTATGGAAACCCACCTCCTAATAACTATTTCCGAACTAGGGAGAATAATATGAGTGAGTGTTTTCCAAGTGACTTGAATCCGGACTATTGTGACACTTACTATGATCCCAACTATTACTATTGCTACTATGATAACGTGACGGAAAAGACCAACCCTTGGCCACCATCCCGGAGACCCCTTATGTCGGACCAGACTCAATTAGGCAAACCCCAGATGCAAATGGCATGGATTGCGAAACAATAGCCGATGACCGCAATCAGGATTTTTCCAAGGTCCCGGACAACCGCTTACAGAGATAGAGCTTAACACCATCAATGTCCAAAGGCAGTTGCCATACGTACAGATCCCTGACCCTCCTCCAAAACTTCTCATAGACACCGGGGCTAATCAGTCCTTTATCAGCCCAGAGGCTGTCAAGCGATATTATCCCCAATGCCCATTAGAATACGACCCTTTTATTGTGTCAAGTATTCATGCGTCGAGTCAAAATGACTACTCCGTAACAATACCAACATTCCCCGATTTTAGAGACGATCAGCCGATCAAATTGTTTGTATTCAAGTGCCGTGACTATTTTGACGTTTTAATAGGCACGGACATATTAGAAAAATGGAAGGCTGATATTACCTACGCATCTAAAGAAATAAGAACGCCGAATGCAACAAACCCCATCCACATGTTGTACTCGCCCGAAAATGTTAACTTATTTGAGACGGTTATACCAGCTCATACGTCCCAACTATTGCGGTTACCCGTAGATATAACCAAGGGAGAGATATTGATAGACAAACAAGTTATCTGTAACTGCATTATCAGTGATTGCATAAGTCTCGCAAATAAAAATCGGTGCATGATGGAAGTAACAAATCCAACGGAGCGTGACGTCATTTTCGCGTTAGTACAGCCCGTCCATGCACAGGTGTTCAATATGCAACTTACGCAAAATAACTTGTCGCCTCGCGCGAAGCAGGTACTATAAATTAAGAACCGAACATCTCAACACAGAAGAGAAACTAAATTTAGAGTACCTTTGTCAAGAATACCCAGACATATTATTTTATATTGAAAATGAACCGTTGACCTTCAGTAATCAAGTAAAACATTCAGTAAAAACAACCGACGAAATTCCAGTATATACCAAGTCATATAGGTCCCTCTTTATACATCGAGATGAAGTACAAAAACAGATAGGAATGATGTTAGATCAGGGCATTATACGACCCTCAGCCTTCGCCTGGAGTGCACCTATATGGATTGTACCCAAAAAATCTGACGCTTCTGGTAAAGTAAAATGGCGTCTTGTGGTTGATTTCAGGAAGTTAAACGAAAAAACCCTGACGACCGCTATCCAATACCTAACAATTCAGACATCCTAGACAAACTTGGGAAATGTCAATATTTTACTTGTTTAGATCTAGCTAGCGGTTTTTACCAAATAGAAATGGACCCCGAGGACATTCGAAAAACAGCGTCTAGTGTAGACCAAGGCCATTTTGAATTTCTTAGAATGCCTATGGGACTGAAAAATAATCCATCCACATTTCAACATGTAATGGACAATGTCCTTCGAGGGCTCGTTAACAACTGTTGTATGGTTTATTTGGACGATATTTTGGTATATTCAACTTCCCTTCAGGAACATATAATCAACCTGAAGAAGGTATTTCAGCGCTTAAGGGAATCAAATTTCAAAATTCAGCTCGATAAATCTTAAAACATGAAACCGCCTATTTAGGTCACGTTATAACGACAGAAGGTTTTAACGAGAGAAACGAGACAGCCTAATCCCGATAAGATCATTGCCATTCAAAAGTACCCCATGCCTTAAACTACAAAGGAAATCAAAGGTTTTCTAGGGTTATTAGGGTATTATCGACGATTCATCCCGGACTTCGCGAAGTTAACGAAACCGATGACGTGAAAACTTAAGAAAGGAGCCAAGTTGACTGTCACTACAGACTAGGTACAGTGTTTTGATCACTGCAAGACATTGTTGACTAACGACCCAATATTACAGTACCGCGACTTTAACAAGGAGTTCATCTTAACGACCGATGCCTCTAATCAAGCTATAGGCGGTGTGTGGTCCCAAGGTTCGGTAGGCGCTTACAAGTCAGTAGCCTACGCATCGCGTACCCTGAACGATAGTGAACAAAACTATTCTTCTATCGAGAAGGAGCTCTTAGCCATCGTATGGGCCACAAAATATTTCAGGCCTTACTTATTCGGTAGGCAATTCAAAATTATCACCGACCATAAGCCTTTACAGTGGCTTATGAACATCAAGGAGCCTAATTCCCGTTTGACTAGGTGGCGTTTAAAATTGTCAGAATTTGATTATACTATCATTTATAAAAAAGGAAAGCTAAACAAAAATGCCGACGCACTATCTCGTGTCGAAATCCATAACGACGAGACCAGCTCAATAATTGCGAACGCATCCAATGATGACCCAGACCCGCAGGAACTACTTGTAGCAGATAACTCTCAGACAGACGAGACTAGACATACTAGCAATGAACACCTCATTCTCGAAATCCCTATTTCTAGCGAACCTTTAAACAAGTTCTCGAGACAAATCATTATCAACATCGTAAATCACCCTCCTAGGAGTCGACCTACTATAGCAAAACCTTTCGATAATCACCTGAAAACTTACGTAGAGCTAAACAAAGATTTCTTAGCGACTGAAGTAGTAAACATTGTAAAGGAGTATGTTAACCTTCGAATACGCCCGAATATTAGTCCAGCCTATTGAAAGAATGTCCGAAATTGTGCCAATAATACAGAATACCTTTAAAAATTCCTCCATGAACCTAGTTATGGTCAAGTCCGAAATTCAAAATGTAACTGGTTACCTCAATCAACAGGAAACCATCCGTAAGTACCACGACGGCAAAACAAATCACCGTGGTATTTCCGAAACATGTTTGGCACTGTCCCGTATGTACTTTTGGCCAAAACTTCGCGAAAGTGTTGCGAAATATATCAACGAATGCAGAGTGTGTGGCCAAGCTAACTACGACCGAAATCCGGTACATGCAGAGTTCCAGGTAGTACCGCCACCTGCAAAACCTTTCGAAATCGTTCATACTGACGTGTTTACTGTTGAACAGCATAAGTACCTCACAATTATTGATGTATTTTCGAAATATGCTCAAGCGTATTATCTACACAACTGTACTGCACCCAGTATTGTCAAGGCTTTACTAAATTATAGCACTCATCACGGATTACCCCTGACTTTGGTCATCGACAGAGGCACAGAGTTCACTGATCAAATAGTAAGTGAATTTTTACCACTTCATAAGGTCAATCACCATACCACCCTAGCTCACGCACCGAACGAAAACGGAATGATAGAACGCTTTCATAGCACACCCCTAGAACATCTACGCCAATTAAAAATTCAACATAAAAATGAACACTAAAGAACTCATCCCTTACGCATTGATAGCTTACAACAGTTCTATACACAGTCTAACTAGGTGTAGGCCCATTGATTTAATTAACGGACATTTTGATCCAAGAGACCCTTCAGATATGAACATAACAGAACGTCTACTCCAACAATATTCAGCGACTCATAAGGACAAGATGAGGATAGTCTATGATATTGTTCACGACGCTTCCCTAACTCAACGCACTTCTATAATGGAAAACGCCAATCGAAGCAGGGAACCGGAACAACAATTGTCACCAGAACAAGAAGTGTACGTGCAGAATCCAACAGCTGTAAGGCATAAGCTAGCCCCTCGTTACACTCACGATACGGTAATAGCAGACTTGCCGATCCACATATACTCTTCCAAGAAACGTGGAGCGGTAGCCAAATCTCGCCTTAAGATAGTACGAAAAACTGCATTGTTACAGGTACAAGAACGTGACTTTGACTCTGACCCTACTCAGCCTGGTCCAAGCCAACGAAGAGATCCGACTTGAGAGCCTCGATAAAGGACCCGGACTTTTACCTTTTTACCTAGGACAGACTAAGGTAGTTTCCCACTACCATACATTTTTACAGTACACAGATACTGATTATATGCGTAGTAATGTTGTTTTGCTGAGAGCTCAGCTTACTAATGTATCCAATTCTCTTAATAATAGTTCATTTAATGTTTTTAAATACCAAATAAAATACTTGTTTACTAAACTAGGCAAGGTTTCCGCGCAGCTTGACACATTTAACCCATCGCGAGTCAAAAGAGGCTTAATAGATCCTTTGGGTTCCTTTATAAAAAGTATAACTGGAAATCTAGATCATAATGACGCAATCAACTATGATAACGCCATTAGAATCTTGGAAAGTAACGATGAATCTATAGTGAAAAAATTAAATAACCATGTTAGTCTATGTAAGCAGTGGATTACTTTTCAGAAACAAATCATTTCAACATTGGTAGATAATCAACGTAAGTTGGAAAATGTATTGTCACAGTTAAATAACGATCACCGCACTGAGAAAGAACAGTTGTTGCAACATGCTCATCTGTCGCAGTTGTTTGTTATTATCAGCGAAAATATAAGTGATTTATTAAACGACTTACTGAGGCTAGAAAATATATTAGCATTTAGCAAAGTAGGTAAGTTGCACCATTCTATTCTGACGACGAGCACTTTGATAGAAATAATGTCTAGTTTAAGAAAAATCTATGATTCTAACCAGATATTGGCACTAGATATAAGAGATTCATCATCATCATCATCAGCCCACCGCTGCCCACTGCTGGACTCTGCCAACATTATAAGAGTTTACTATGATTTTATAAAAATAGGTTCTTACTTAAGCGGTAGTAGCTTAGTTATTGCCCTTCAATATATAACCAATAATATATAAAGCATCCTACGAACTCTACTTGTTATGTCCTTTACCTAATAAACACATGCAGGTCCTTATCCCTCCATTTCCCTATATAGCAACCAATATACAGGAACATGTGTACATAGAGGCAGAATGCCCGAAGGCAGGAGCATGGTACATCTGTGAGCAAAAACTGAGTCATCAGATCCGGCACCAGCAAGATTGTGTACAAAAACTTATTCAATCACAGGAGGTAGATGAAACGTGTAAATCCTTCCTATCTCACTGTACAAGGAAGCTGTTGTAGAGCTTGATGATTCGCACTACGCTGTCACCTTTCCAAGACCCACCAAGGTACAACTCAAATGTCAACAAGATCAACACGTCATCTTAGAAGGCAGCTACGTTGTTACCATACCACATCACTGTTACCTGAAAACTACAGAGTTTACCCTCGTCAATAACAACAACAAACTACGTGGGCAACCCCTGAAAATAATGTCGATACCGCTACCAACAGATCAACGCATACGTACCCCAGTTATAAAAATTAACTCTATAAACTTGAATAATTTAAACTCTGTTGAAAGACAAATTGCAGTAGAATACCCTGTCGAAATAACTCATGTGCAGACAAATAGTAGGTATCTACCACACAATGATACCTGTGTATATACTCGCATTGTTCAGTTCAGGTGCACTTGGTATGATGTGGGTGCTTCTTCGAGCAAGGTGTTCTTTGGTGATTTGCGTGGCAATTTACAAACTTATTTTTTTTTTTTTAAATTGACATCTGAATCTTAAATTATACATAAAAATAATATTATCAAAGGAAAAAGCTGCTCGGAGAGCGATATACTTACAGAGATAATCGAGGTTGAAAAATTGGAGGCCACGCAAATCACAAAACTCCCCACGAAAATGATATTGTTAAATTTAACTTTCTCAATCGAGTTGTTTATTGTTATTTTATATCGAAAAGGAGTTATTATTACTTATAATGTTTATCAGATAAAATAATAGGTAAAGAAGTAACTAAAACAAATTGTTTTTTACTAGAATCAGTCGAGCATTATTTATTATTAGTTGAAGATAAATTATTACAAAAGTATAATACTAATTAAAACATTTTTACAAAATTAACACTTTCTCTTATCTGTAATCAGTCATTTCGTAGGAATATAATCTGTATTTTTAATTACCTATCACAATTATAGACTTAAACTTACATTTATTTTTATTTATATTATTAATATGAACTCTTCATTATTTTTAAGCCTCTCTCTTGGTCTTCTTTCGGACAACTTCTTTCTTTCAAATTTTTCTTCTCTTGTTAACGGCATTTTTATTCTGAAATGTAAATTCCATTAAAATTTAATATACTTAAAGGCATAGATAGAAAATCGAATGTTGTAAAATCAGAAACCCATAAAATGTGACATAAAAAAATATTATCATAAAAAACTCAAACTTATTTCTAAAACTCAAACTTATTTTCATTTGCGTGGTTCAAAATAGATTTTCGTAAGTCAAAACTAACACGTAAACCACGCAAATAATGACCACGAAAATCAAAATAAACCCGTTTATTTTAAAACCTTAAAATACCTTTTGAGCAAATTAACTGTGTTCTATTTTCTAAGGTTAACACGAGCAGTAGACATAATTAAAACTGTTTTTATACGGATTTATGCTCGTTTATTACATTTTTACAATTTTCCAACGTTTCGGCACTTTTTCAGGTGCCGTGGTCCCGGATGACTGAGGTGACAGGTGTCTTTTAGAAATCATTAACGGTTAGTTTACTACCCTCGGCAAAAATTACAAAAGTTAATTATGAAGTTACGTTCCAAAATAATATAGCAAAAGTGTCATCGACATATCGCTTAAACAACAAGATCCAGTTTACAATGGAGTTAGAAGCAGATTGTTCTTTAGCTTTCTTAGATGTTTTAGTCATCAGGAATCCAAATGGAACCTTAGGACATACAGTTTATAGGAAAAAGACCCACACTGATAGGTACCTAAACGGTGAGTCTCACCATCACCCGTGTCAGTTGTCTACCGTTGGAAAATCTCTGTTATAGAGGGCACACCGAATCTGCGACAAAGACCATCTACCTGCGGAACTCCAGCATGTCAAACGAGTACTTCGTGCAAACAAGCTGCAAGTTCCGCGTGTCCGTCGCGGAGGACGTGTCAAACCGGACACAGTCGAGCGAGTTCCAGCCTACCTGCCTTTCGTGAGAGGAGTGACTGACAAAATTGGGAGTATTTTGAAACGCGCCTCAATCAGAACCATTTACCAGCCGCCAAGAAAGATACACCAATTCATGCGAAGTGTCAAGCACAGGATTCCCTTACAAGAGGCAGGAGTATACAAGCTTGACTGTGAATGTGGTTCCTCGTACATTGGTCAAACGAAGCGAAACGACCCCCTTGCTAGAAGTGTGACTGTAGAATAAATAACAAAAAATCAATTTAATTTCAATTAATAATCGGTATCTTTGAGTTCATATAAAGTAATTAGTTTATATATTTAATTTTAACTTCAATTACTAATAATCAATATTGTTGACTTTATATAAAAAATAATTGGTTTGTCTATTTTGGAACGTAACTTCATAATTAACTTTTGTAATTTTTGCCGAGGGTAGTAAACTAACCGTTAATGATTTCTAAAAGACACCTGTCACCTCAGTCATCCGGGACCACGGCACCTGAAAAAGTGCCGAAACGTTGGAAAATTGTAAAAATGTAATAAACGAGCATAAATCCGTATAAAAACAGTTTTAATTATAACTGTGTTCTGTACATAAGTTTCTTTACCTAATATTTGATGGCTACAATATATTATACTATTTTTATTTTAATGCACTAACCCGTGCTCAGGAACAAATTTAAAAACCTATTTAGAGGCTAAAAATTTCACCCATGCCGGGACTCGAACCAAATTCACAGTTACCGGAGAAAATATGCCCACGCAACTAGATTCTTACCTTTATATTTCGGAAACTCGATGCATCGTCACACAAGCACCGGCCGTCGGAGCACGACTAGTTGTAATTGTAACTCGCATTTAAATAACGCAAGCTGGTCCGTCTCCTTAGGGATGTACTCTTGCGAATTTACAATGATCCACGCAAATCAGTGGCTAACTCGGGACAGTTACATTTTATTTTTTTAGTGAATGTTATTATTTTAGAACCATAGAATATATTTTTTAAAGCATCGTTAACTTCTTAGGACTTAGTGTTTTTTTTGGTAAGCCTGTAGCGCTTAGTTTAAAATATATTAAATACTAAGTGACTGGATCTGGGTTTGGGACGCTCCACGCAAATCAAAGAATGGGGGTGTTTTCATTTTTTAACTACAGTAAATGTAAAGGTAATTTAAAAATTATGAATTACCCAATTAAAAGATGATTATAGGTATGCCTGAAAAAAAAGTGGCTGGCTGGGTTTTCGATTTCCATTATTTTTAAGCGATGCCGCTTGAAAAATGAGTCCCAAAGAATGACCCATGTATTATCGCCGCCGTCGACTTACAACCGCCATAAAGAAACAGGAAAGCATCGAGTTGAATTCAGCGGAACGGAGAGCCGCAACATTTGCCCTAGACATAGGCAAAAAGTTGCTCGACTTGTGGGGGAGGTGTTATGTACTTATGTATGAAGCAGCCCTGTTTCCCCCAGTGAAGTGAATCACAGCGGTATTGTGAAATCCAGTGTTACAGTTTCCATAAAACCAAAGCAGAGCCCAGTGTCGTCGCCTTATTCTCATTCAACCATCGAACAGAAGGGACAACCCCTAGTTTTAATTAATAGTAATTAATATCTAAACAACTATTGTAGTATCTGAATAAACGATTAATTAAAATTAATAGTTTTTTAAAACGTCCTCCGCTGCCGCTCACACATAATTCGCGCTATGCACAGGCGGCGATTAAAGCCTTGTATAGTATATGTATATTGTTTCTTTTGATTTCTATAAACAGTCTTCTATTTATGTACAACATAGGTAAGTACTATGTTGGGTAAAGGACCCACTTAAATACTAATACTTAAAAGTAATGAATCAAACCACTTACAGTATGTCCGCGTCGACGCCTCTCAACCCGGCAGCCGGCGGCGCCCGGGGTGCCTGAGGTTTGGGGATCCCTAGACGTCCCCGTCTACCCCCAAGAGCTCTTTCCCCAGAAAGCTACTTACTTGCAGTGCACTTTTACGACACCGCGTTTCACAATATATTTGTTCACTATTTTGGGCGATTCGTCGCCCAAAACTGGACCTTTCCCTGTGTTTATCTCACACTTCACAAGAAGATACAAGCCCGGCAATCTAATTGCCACACCAATTTGGGCCAACAAACGCTCCACGCTTTTTACAACCAACAAACCAGGGGTCAAAGTGTGCACAGGCTCATCAGACAACTGTCAACTCTGTCAAATAGTCTGCGTTCCAAAATCAAACTTATATTCTAAACAAACTATTATACTGAAAATTAACGTAATATAATTTAAGGTAACTTATCATGACGTTTTACCGAATAAATAATCCAGATAAGACCCGTTTAGTGTACAATTAATTCGTTCAAAAAGTAATATTGTCCGCTGAGGAGATCCCGTATCGAAATTCTTATCCCAATATCAGACTCCAGTCACTGATTTTCACGAAAATTATCATAAAGGTCGACCATACAAGTCATAACTTAAAGAAAGAAGAAGAAACTCTGCTTTAATCCTTTGGAAAGTTTTAGTATCTACTATTTTCTGCTTTCCTTGTAGTTCGATTATCATGTCAATTTAATTTCACTAAAGTCTTCATCAAGACTGATCAATAAAGCTAATTTTGAAAAATCTTTTACTCTCCGTTTAAAACTAATAGCGTATCCACTTTGCTACAGCGTTCTACAATTTGCAATGCCTGTAAAAGGCGACTAAGTTTTTAGCGCTAACTTTATAATGAACACGAACTGTTACACTTAGTTGCAAATAAATTTGATTGATTGATTTCAGTCAAGCAAAGTTTCGCAAAAGTCCTGATCGAAATTGAGAAAATCAATTTTGATTTTCTCTCAATCTCAAAGAACTATTCTTAATGTTATTTTTTTATTGTACAAAGCGCAAAGTATTTGATACAAAGGAGTATTCCTTTGTATATATATTAGAGAATTCTATTTGGTAGATTTTTATAGTCTTAGGATAAATTAAATATGAAACCGTGTCTTACCAGTCAAGAAGTAAAAATCCAACTATACAATAACGAAATGCTAAAAGTTGTTTTATAACAAAATGTTACATTTCAGGGCGTTTCTGGTGCGAACACTTAAACAGTGTTTTATGTATTCCGGTTTCAGTAAAATCCTTGCATTAGTTGGAATTTAATCAAAATTGCAGCTTAAGGAAACAAGTTCACACTCGTTGCAGCTGGTACTTTATGCTACGGTTGTTTCGTAGCGACGTAGCGAGTCTTCGTAGCGACGTAACGAGAGGCTTTGCTACGATCGCAGCAATTGTTGTCGAAGAAAGGAAAATTAAAGTGATAAGCTCTTATTTACATATTTAAACCATATTTTTTAAAACCTATTTAGAGGCTAAAATTCCACCAACGGCGGGACTCGAACCCGTGACCTCTGGCTAACCTTGCCAGCGCTCTCTTAACTGAGCTTATGGGCAAGTACTGGCATCAGCAAAATTTCGAACCTCTTTACAATATTTTCTGTATTATTTACATGCAGCGACATCTGAAGTAATTTGAATCACTTGCAAATTACGTGTTTACATCACCATACTTTTTGAAGTACAGGTAAAAAAAATTGCACTTTTGATGACAGAGCAAGCGAAGGATTCAAAAATTAGACATCTGAGAGTTAGCGAGGAAATTCAAAGAGTACGAGGTGAAAAATCTTTCCACTCGAGTGCGACGTGTAACTTTTCATCCCTATTCAGTGAGGAAATGACTAAATGCAAAAAAAAAAGTTTTAACAATATGACGTGAAAAGAATGGCGTGCTCAAAGCAAATTAAAAAAAAGTACATCAAGAAGGTTCCGAGTCTAAGTAGGTACAGTGCGTTCACATTAACTTGACGCGTGAGAGAATTGGTAGCACTGATTGCTCAGCCGCCATCTTGCATTCGGTACGATCGGTTACGTAGAGGGAGTACTCTATCTACGATCGGTTACTACTGTGCGTTCACATTAACTTGACGCGTGAGAGAATTGGTAACACTGAGATGTTTACTGTTACCATGTTAAATAAGAAATCATTCCCATTACTTGGGGAAAATAAAAGGATTGAGGGCTTGTTTAACCATCTTCCGATTAGGTCCAAAAGCTAATTCACATGTTATGTCCTTGTTACCAATTCTCTCACGCGTCAAGTTAATGTGAACGCACTATGACTATAGGATTATTCGTTTTTGTGAGTTCTATAGATGCCCAAAGTGGTCAAAAGTGCAAAAAGACAAACAATCCTTCAGGTTTATGCATTTTGTGAGAGGGAAAAGGCTGAAAAAAAGCTGTTTGTTCCTTTGGAGCAAGTTTGGGCTCGAGTTCCCGCCATGACAGGTACGTTTTTAGGGTGCCCAGTTACATGAAATTACTAAAGCCACGTTTTCACGGTCTTAGTAGACTGACCAAGCGCATCTTCTTCGTCAACTAAAACTGTAAGCCACTCGGATGGTAGTTTATACACATTTTAGTGGAAATGGATTTTTACTCATTTTTGAACGCGCTTTATTGTCTTATCTGCAACAGCAGCAGGATAAAAAAAAAGAAGTAAAATTTGGACGCGATATATATTGCAAATGTGAGTAGAAGGGCTGGTAAAGGACGTCCCAGACGGACTTACATCGACCAAATAGGGGATGTATTAGCAAAGGGAAAGATAAAAAGTACGCGGAACCGTGCATGCATGCAACGACTTATGAACGTTAATGAAGCGAAGGTGATCTGTCAGGATCGTGGCAAGTGGCAGTCCCTGGTCTTTGCCTACCCCTCTGGGATACAGGCGTGAGGTTATATATGTATGTAAAATTTGGACGCGTAAATGGATTTTAAGGCGTGACCAGCTAGGTGCTTCGAATAATTTTATTCGAGAAGTAAAAACGGAAGATGCAGCCACGTTTAAAAACCATTTGCGGCTAACAAGCGAACAACGTGACAATAAATACTAATTTCTTTCGTTTTTTTCTTCCCCTTGATAGTTTTCTTCATTATTTAATGTAAATACTCATAACATATATAGTATAGACAAACCATAAGTTTTGCCCCCCCTTTAACTTCATGTCAAGTAACCAAGGACATAACATGTGAATAAGCTTTTGTACACTAATCGGAAGATCGTAAAACAAGCTATTCCCCAAGTAATGGGAATGATTTCTTATTCAACATGGTAACACTAAACATATCAGTGCTACCAATTCTCTCACGCTTCAAGTTAATGTGAACGCACAATACTCAACAAATTAAAAAAGGTTGTATGATAAATTCTGCACCATGGAGGTAGAAGTTAATAATTTATGATGTTTTGAATTCATAAACTTAGTGCACACGATGTTCTGAATTCAATTTACTTAATCCTCTAGCGTATAAAAATGAGTTTTGTACTTAGATATCAAAGACTAAAGATACTTTTTCCGTGTCGGTGGGCTGAAAAAAGTTTTTTTTATTTACATGCAATAAGTAAACTTACTCAATGTATCAGCGGGCTAAAGCTGTGTTTAAACACAAAAGGTCTATCTGCCGCTGTTATAACATAGATCATATTAATTTTTGTTCCTTACATTTTTTGTAGTTTATTTTATGCATAGATACTTCTTCTGGAGGAAATGTCTGCAGAGATAAACTCTTTTGGGCATGTTATTTCTTTTCCTATCCCTATTGCTACTGTATTGTGGAGTATTGCGTTTGGTGGATTTGATGTCGGTTTATTGCAATCGCCGGATGCCCCTTTATGTCAGCGAACAAAGAAAGATCAGAAAAGTATTGAAGTCTTTGACGAGAACAAGTCGAACATTGATTGACAAGGTTTTTTGTACCACACAAGACAGACACCTAAAAATTCAAAAATAATAACCAAAAATATATTTTTGGGTTGTAGGTCACAGAGCATTTATAAAAGTAATGTTGATTGTTTATTTTTTTATTTTGTATAAGGTGAGGTGGGGTAAGAGGAACATACTCTATTTTCAGTAAAATATTTTGTTGGTTAGGAAGGACAGTTAAAGTCTTACAAGATCTTCGAAACCCACAAAACTAACCTTTATGTGTTAGCTTCCCATGGACTAATTTTAATTGCGCTGCTAATAGTTCTTACGATGATATTTGCATAAATATCCAGATTGTATAAACGTTCCTCTTCCCCCTCATATGGGGTAAGAGGGACAGTCATTGTATTTCATAAAAATGAAGTTTGAATTTAAATATTCGTTGCTAATTTCTCGTGAAGTTCTGGGTAGAACTGCTTCAGTCAATATTGAATCTCACTGTCGTTGAAATAAGGTATAATTTAGAATGAAACTAAAGAGTGAACCAATTTGGGGTAAGAGGAACATACAGGTCCGATCAGGGGTAACAAACTAAAATGAACTGGACCAGCTATTTTTCTTTTAGTTTACTCTCCATACAAACAGTTAAAATAAAATTAAACAGAATTATAGCAGTTACACAAAAAAAGGGCACTATGTTCGAGTTAGAGATTAAAAAAAATAGGCTCAAACGCGGTTTAAATACGTGGTTAACAATTGTTACCCTTGGTATATTATAAAGTTTTGATGCAGCGCATAAGCAGATATTGTTTAACTTTTTACTGCCCTGACAGCGTCCCTTAATTTTTCATTATCATATCTGCTTCTATCCGATGTTCATATTTTCGCGACATTTTTCATATTATTCCTGTAACAATCAAAATTACTATTTTACTAAATTCTAATTCAAAATACTAAAATTCGAAAGAAAGACTCGACTACAAAGAGACGTATTACAAAACACAACTCTTTTATTTTGACATTTTAATGTTAAATATTAGAATGTTTTTTGTTTTATTTTATTTACCTACCTATTCAAAATGTTTGTCACCCCTGATATGGGGGAAGAGAAACATATGTTCCTCTTTCCCCGTCAATAGTGTCCCTCTTACACCAGCTAATGTTTTTGGAGGTTGGAATTTACAAGCAAAAGAAACTCGTATTATTAGTGGTTTTTTATCTAAAATGACAAATAAAACGAAATACTTACAGTTTTCTCCGTGCATTTATTTAGTGAAATTATTACCAGCAGTCTTTTTTCAAGCAATTATTGGTTTGCAAAATAACGCGCCAACTTTGTGCTAGTCGAATTCACAACTCTGAGACATTTCTTCATTTTTTGCGGCCTTTGAGTATCGTAGCGACATCTCATGAAAACTATTCAAACTAATTTGCCTTGTCTGTTTTATCGACAGAAAAGCATAGTGTTAAACGCTTTGGTTTACTAGTTATTGTCACTAGACCCTCTTACCCCGGTGACCCTCTTACCCCACCTCACCTTACCCAATTTATTTAGCATAAGTATGAAGATTGTTTTTTTTCGATTCTCTGACTTTACAATGCATACCGGAAGAAATGTCTTGGACAAATCAGCTCGCCTATGAACCAGTTATTCGAAGTTATTTGTTGTCTAATTTTCAGTTCAATATTTCTTTTGAAATAAAGTCTAAAATTAATTAATTGAAAAAGTAATGACTTTTTAGTTTCGTTAGAATGTGATATTTTTTGGATAATAATCATTATTTTACCAGTTAACGGTAATGCATTATATTTCGTCGGCATACATTATGTATTGTATTACTTTTAGAGAAGACTTAAATGATGAAATAAGTGATGAATGATTCATTATTTTTACAACAATGAATCTAAAAACCTATTTAGAGGCTAAAAATTTCACCCATGGCGGGATTTGAACCCGCAACATCTTGCTATCTGTGCCGGCGCTCTACCAATTGAGCACTGGCACGGATAGCCAGAGGTTGCGGGTTCGAATCCCGGCATGGGTGAAAATTTTAGCCTCTAAATAGGTTTTTAAATTTGTCCTTAGCACGGGTTAGTGCATTAAAAATAAAAATAGTATTACAATTAATCTTTTAACTAACCCACTGAGGACCAAATTTCGTTTTTGTGTGTACTCCATAGAGGTTGTGGAGCCATGGAGGCGACGATCTTCTGCTCGTTACCTATGTAAATAAACAGAATTATAGCCTCAGGGAGTGTTTTCGCAGTGCTGTTGATACAAAGTTGCTTGTATCCCCGGATATCCGGTTCTTAACAAGTACACCGCATACGAAATCGCTGCAAATGCGCGTCCTTAAAGAGCAATAGCAACTAAGGTATATTCTAAAAGCTAACAGACTGTACCTATATACATCGCACTCTAGAGCACAGACTTTTATTTAGAGAACTAAATCACCATGCGTGCCCACCGCGGCAATTTTGAGCTCTGAAGTATGTGGACACCTCAGACAATAGTTTCATCACGATGTTTTCCTTCACCGTTAGTGAGTGGTTTTGCTACTATGCAAATTGAAGTAACTTAGAAAACAAAGTCTTTGGTAAATACCAGGATTCGATACCAGGTCCTCCAAATGAGAAGCCTAAGTTCTACCGCTACCAACTACGATGTTGTGCCATAAATATTTTTTCAATTAATTTTAAAATAACATAACATTTACAGACAGACACATACATTGCTTCTGGCCCCACACTAGGATACCCTATGTCGTGGGAAATGAACAACGACATCAGAAACATTCGATGTAAACATCGAAACCTGGGTTTTTTTTTGTCCCCAGCCGGTTTAAAGATAAAGACGGTTTAATTAGGAGTCCCGCTCTGGTAACTTTGACATTGCCATTTTTACACCCTGTAACTTTCACTGTGTTGTTATTGCTGCAGTGGGTTCGTAATAAAGTTTACAAGAACAAACTTTCTAACTAAATAATAAAGGGGTTTGTTCCTTCGCTATACATTTTGTGCATGGAAACAATGTTGTGTTTAATAAGTTAAAGTGAAATTTCGCGTAATAAGTCAATAATAAGACAGACGGCTTGATAACTTCTGACTGTAAGGCTCGCCACTGCCTTACAATCATCCATACTATAGTATAAAACCGAAGGCCTCGGGTTAGATCCCCGGCCGGGTCAAACTGGGAAACGAACTTTTTTGTTTATATCGGGTCTCGGATGTTATCTAAGTATTTATTGTATTAAATCTACCGTCGAGTTACAACCTGTGAAACAAATCATTTAGCTGTACTTATTAAGGGGCTCGTGCTCGTGAAAGCGCTCGTGGTCTAGTCGAACCGAGTGATTGGCATCAATCACTTGAGTTAAGAAATAACAGCCGCGATCAGGTACAGGGCGGGTGACCGTCCCGTGACTACCGCTTGTGGCATTTCTCCGAGCTTTGCAAGGCACGTTGAGCCGTTGGTGCCGGCTGTCATGTAATGATAGTCGTTAAGCCATGTCAGAAGGCCTTATGAGTGGCTTGACAACTTTTGACAGTATGGCCCGCCACTGTCTTACAATCTTCCATATTGGGACATGGCACCGGTGGCCTAATATAGCCTTACCTTCCTGCGATGCAGGAAGAGACCCGTGCCCTGGAGCGTTGTTTGGTTGTTATCGGTTGGTTAAGGGTTGATATCGATGGGGTGCGATGCCAGATAACCTTCACGTGCACCCCTCTGCTTTCCGTTCCATCTGATTCTATGAACCAGATGGAGGGGCAAGTGGTGGGGTCGGTGCACACTGAGCGTTAGTCAGTAAGTTGTTATCGGAACTTACTGGCTAACGGCGAATAATCTGGTGGGAGGGGTCGCGTGGGCCCTTCTTCACTTTGTGGAGCGGGACCCAGGCGACTAACCGATTGAAGGACCGACTGAGAGAGGCGCCGCTGCGCGGAAGCGCGCGCGCCTCGTACCAGTCGGACCAGAGTGGCCGTGGGCGGAGGGTTGAGGGGCCCTCTGCCTCCATCACGGTGGGAGGGTGTAACGTTATTATTCCATGAGTAAAGTTCCACTTCTAATTAACGTCTTGTCTATAACGCTGTTGATACCGATATATCAACTGGCATTACGCTTGGCACTCGCGATGCGACAGTGACGTTTATTTTGACGACGGCTCGAATCGGACGCGAGAATTCTCGCTAATTCTTGACCGCTCTAACGTCGAATCATTGTTCCTAAATATCGTGGATTTGAATATTTTGTAGTAAATACCACTTATAGTAATTATATTTGTATAGTGTTTGTGTTCCCCCACTGATTTGGGTAAGTGTGGACAAATCATATAATATGTTAAGCCTCGATCGCTGTAGTTACTGTTTTAGTTAAATTAGTAATTGGGTTAGATTAGTTACTGGTTAATTAACTGTTTACTCTGCTTGCTTGTGTGTGCCTTTTTTGCTTCGCAATATATCTCAAGATGAATCGGTAACGGCCCCATTGTAAATCGGTCGTCCGCAATATCTACCCTCATGATTATTTTTTACAGTTAATTACTCAATGAGTAATTGATACATGTATTCTTGATTTCCACTGAAATACTTCAATTTGTTATGTTAAATCACATTAGTCAACTTCTACATGCCTGCTACTACAGATTGCTGTAGTAGCAGGCATGTGGTATTTACTACAATTAGTATTTCCTACAAATTGACTTTATGTTGCAGCTAGCTCGCATTTACCGATAAATTTCAAAATGTCTAGTTGATTATATCTTTAAATTTTAATTATTTTTCCCCGTTCTGGTTTTGTGTACCGTCACACGCTTACTATAGCTAGACCTGTTCCTTGCTTCTGCTAGAGGTGGCGATACACAGAACCAAATTTAAGGCCTGGTTCTCACGCTACGGAATTTCGAATTCCAGGGTTTCACGTCACGGCTAGAAACTACCGGCATCGGCTTTGTCCTGCCGGGCGCTACGCACAACTACAAATCCGAGCCATATCGCCGGCCAGATCTGAGCTACCCGGATACTATTTCCAGATTCTTCTTCCCCGAGTTTTCATCACCAGACCAGGACAGTATAGCAACGTGTTAGTCCAAAACTGAATCACAATACTGAATAAGGTCCCTTTCCTTTTTTTTTTATTGTACCCTATGCAGGGTTTATGCATTAAAGTAAGTGTCTTAAAATCACCTTCAATTTCTTTTATTTGTTTTAGCCCTTCTGCCCCCTAGAAGCGTTTCAAGGGGTCGCGTGGGCCCTGTTTCACTTTGTGGAGCGGGACCCAGGCGAGCAACCGATTGATGGACCGACTGGGGGGGGCGCCGCTGCGTGGAAGCGCGCGCGCCTCGTACCAGTCGGACCAGAGCGGCCGCCGGGTCGCGTAGGGTCGGGGGACCCTCCGCCTCCATCACGGCGGGCTGGAAGGCGCCCTTGCATGTTCTGAGGGTGCCTTCTGGCACGGAGGGGGCCCGCGCGGTCGCTCTCCGCCTTCTCTGATTTCAGAGAGGTGCAGGTGGGCGATGCGATGGGCCTCGCATGTGGGGCGTGTGGGGGCCAACAGCACATGCGCCGACGAGGAGATGCGCCGCTTTCCTCTAATCCCATTGGACCACACAACGATGGGATGGAGGGGGCGGCGCGTTGGGGTGTGTGGTGGCCAAGGTCTTTTGCACTTGGCCACTATGCGCTCCAACGCGGAGATGCGGCGTTCCCTCGCCCTGTCGTGACGATGGGGCAGGGACGCCGCCGAAGGAGTGCCCGCAAGGGCACCCGCAGACGGGGTCGCGAAAGCGTTCTTGTGGTGTGCGTTGTGTATTGTGCGAAAGCGTTCCCGTGGCCCCGTCCTTTGCGGTGCGGAGGAACACCCCAGGAGTTTTCGTCGATATACCGCTCTTTTCAGGGCGGGGAGTCCAACATAACCACTGTGCTCCTCCGAGCCGGTAGTACCCGTAATTGGGGTTTCTCCGGGGTAAAAAAAAAGTTGATATCGATTATAGGAGTAATGAGATTTGTGTAATACGTCAATGAATGCACTTTTATTAAAATAATTATTATTTTTAATTGTTTTTCATTTTTAGATGCTGGATGCGGTAAGCTCATTAGGGGAGGGCTATGTCCAGCAGTGGACTACATACCTAATATAGCCTGAAGAAGAAGAAGAAGAATTTTTAATTAGTTCTTATTATATTAATTCATTAAAGTTTAATCTACATTTCAAGAAAATATAAGAATTACCTTTACATTACCTCTACATTACATTACCTCTCTAAATATAAGAATTACATTACCTCTCAATCGATTAATTTCAGATGCAACTAGTAACCACAGATGCAGTGGGTAAATTTGTGGTTGTACCTTCACCTCAAGCCCCGAAGCTAACTTTGGCGGATGCAAATTAGCTTCGGCTTCGCTAGGCTGCCGAGTAGTCTAGCTAGTTCACTCATGTGTAGTTCAGTCTGTTAGCACTTAACAAATAAGCTACACTGCACATGAAGATGTAAAGGGCTAGGAAAAATGAGTCGACTATTCAATAAAATGTTAGAAAATATCACGAATATATAATAATTACTGATATTGTATGGCATCAGGCGTCACTTTGCGGAAATCCATAATAGCATTAAAAAGTGAAAATTACTTTGCTAAATTTCGCAAAATAATTTTCGGCGGAGTTTAGCAAAATAATTTTCACTTTTTAATGCCAATAATTCCCTTGGCTAGAAGGGAAGACGGCCGGTCGACCAGGCAGTATCGGAGTGGTGGCCAAGGGAGGGAAGGAGGTTGGTAGGCAGACCACTGACACGATGGTCAGACGACATCGTAACGGTTGCTGGTCGGAGATGGATCAGATTAGCACAGGACCGTGAGGAATGGCGCAATAAAAAGGAGGCCTATGCCCTGTGTTGATGTGGGCTGATTAAAGATAGATAGATAGATAGATAGATAGATAGATAGATAGATAGATAGATAGATAGATAGATAGATAGATAGATAGATAGATAGATAGATAGATAGATAGATAGATAGATAGATAGATAGATAGATAGATAGATAGATAGATAGATAGATAGATAGATAGATAGATAGATAGATAGATAGATAGATAGATAGATAGATAGATAGATAGATAGATAGATAGATAGATAGATAGATAGATAGATAGATAGATAGATAGATAGATAGATAGATAGATAGATAGATAGATAGATAGATAGATAGATAGATAGATAGATAGATAGATAGATAGATAGATAGATAGATAGATAGATAGATAGATAGATAGATAGATAGATAGATAGATAGAATGAATAATTACTGACTTTTCCAAATCACTGGCCACATAAAAAACCGGCCAAGTGCGAGTCAGACTCGCGCACCTTGGGTTCCGTACAAACCTGTATTATAGACCTGAGTATTTGGTATGAATTTCAATTTAATACCTCTACGCGTTTATGAGGAAATGGGTAGTAAGTTTAAAATTATTAAAAAAATATATATTATGTGATGTAACTAAAAATTTATGGTTTTCGTAATTTCTCCTTTATCTATGCTATAAGACGTTGCTTCGTACCAAATTTCAAGATTCTGAGTTCACGGGAAGCACCCTGTAGGTTTTGATTCCCTTGCAAGTGTCGAAAATTTGCGGCATAAACGGCTGTATCTTTTGATTGCGTTGGATTAGAAGTTTGATTTTTTCACAGCTTCAAGGGACAGTAGATTTGAGTAATTGATATAAATTTCAGCTTCATACCTCCACGCGTTCCTGAAAAAAAGGGTCTTGACAGACGGACGGACGGACAGACGGACAACAAAGTGATCCTATAAGGGTTCCGTTTTTTCCTTTTGAGGTACGGAACCCTAAAAATACATTTGCATATGAAAAATATTTGAAATCAGATAAGTACTTTTGATAGTCTTGTGGCCTATAGTCAAACCAAGTGGTTGGAATCAATCACTTTGGATCACGTTGGAAGCAACAATAGGTGGTGGAAAATGGCCTAACCTTCCCGTATGTTTTATGTTTGTAAGTTTGTATGAACCCCCTTCATACAAACTTACAAACATAAACTTTTCCTCCTTATAATTTTACTGTACATGAACACTTTTAAAAACCTATGAACACTTTTGTAAGCATTGGACGATGTAATTATTTTATTATTTGATATGAAATTAAAATTTATAATCGTTCGTTATCAACCCTTGTATGTGCCTACTGCTGGGGCACGGGTCTCTTCCTGCATCGCAGGGAGTTAGGCCATACTCCACCACGGGGGCCAAGTCCGGGTTGGTGGAGGATTGTAAGACAGTGGCGGGCCTTACTGTCAGAAGTATTCAAGCCGCCCCATAAGGCCTCTGACATGGCTTAACGACTGCCATTATATGACAGCCGGCACCAACGGCTTAACGTGCCTTGCGAAGCACGGAAGCGCTCGGAAAAATGCCACTAGCGGTAGTCACGGGATGCTCACCCATCCTGTTCCTGACCGCGCCTGTTGTTGCTTAACCAAGTGATTGATTCCAATCACTCGGTTCGCCTAGACCACGAGCGCTTTTTATAATATTTTAAATAAATAGGGGTTGATTGCAGATTCAGAGCACTAATTTAACTTTTCGTGTTATTTCTTTTCCTGTACCTATTGTAGTCTGAGCGTTTTTTTTCGTGTATTGTAGTCAGCGATGGAGGTTGGTATTAGTCGTCTAGGGTAGGACACTAGGCGCACGGTGTTTAAAACACATATAATTGTTCAATAAAACCAGTTCAGCATGACAATAGCCGTTATTTTTCTTTATTTTATAGTCCCTTAAGCAATAGAAGAACTATTTTATTCGAGTATATTTAGTATAACTAGCCCAAGTAAGTATATCTCGCGAGGAAAATGTAATTACTTGAGGCGCCGAGGTAAACTACAAGGGTAATTAAATGCGATGAAAAATATCGTAAGGAAACCTGATCTAAGGTGATCGAATACCTTAGTGCTTTAAATTACAAATCAGCGGAGGGCATCCGTGATAATTAAGCCTATGTTCTCTCTTTCTGAAACGAGGCCAGTGTCTTGTAGTGAGACGTATATTGGCTACATAAAAAACACGCTAATGTGATTGGTTAGTAGACTACCAACCATTACCTTAGTAATATAACTCCATAGCCACTATGTGTTTAAGAGACTCGCTTCCCAAATGTCAGTAGGTACGTCAATCTGCATTCATCACTTAGCCTATGCTGAAAATGCGCATCATTCTTCTGAAACTTTTCTATTCCCTCAACATGCAGTTTTATAACTACTGCATGCTGAGTTTGCCTTGAGGCCAACTCAGCAGTAAAAGAGGGTTGATTTCACTAGTGAGGCTTTGAATCGATCTCGCTCAAAGGCTGTTCCTTCATTAACTCAGCTTGGTTACGCGGCAGTTTCGTAGAATCCGCAATTAAACATACTGAACTTTACCAGACCAATGGTTCAATTTATAGATTGATTATATTTTATATTTCGCATATCTTTTTCATGTGAAGAAGCGCTCGTGGCCTAGTCGAACCGAGTGACTGGAATTAATCACTTCAGTTAAGCAACAACAGGCGCGGTCAGGTGCAGGATGGGTTACTATCGTGTGAATACCTCTAGTGGCATTTTTTCGAGCCCTTACGTGCTTCGCAAGGGACGTTAAGCCGTTGGTGCCGGCCGTCATGTAATTGCAGTCGTTAAGCCGTGTCAGGGGCCTTATGGGCCGCCTGATAACTTCTGACAGGAAGGTCCGCCACTGCCTTCCGTCCCAATCCTCTACCCACCCGGACTTGGCCCCCGTAGTGGAGTATGACCAAACCTTCCTGTGATGCAGAAAGAGACCCGTGCTTCATCTGTGGGGACATGCAAGGGTAGATACCTTTATACCTATTATATATTTTCATGCAGTTTTGATTTAAATAGTAGTCCATCATCATATGCCCACCGCTGCCCACTGCTGGTTATAGCCCTTCTCCCCCAAATGCCATCTTTCACGGTTCCTTGCCATCCGCATCCATGGATCTTTCGGGTCAACTATATCGTCGGAAAAAATGGATATCACCAGATAAAACTGGTTTCCGCCAGTTTCTGTGTTGATAATATCGCTAAGTAAATTGTTAACTGTAGTGCTGTCTATTCAAGTGTTTCAGCAAAGAGGCGTGACAGAAAGTTACTTAAGTATTTACTGAGAGAAATTCTCAATTGATAAGCGTGTGTAATAGTTGTACGTCTTCTTAGAATATAGAGTATATACATAACCTCACGCCTATATCCCAGAAGGGTAGGCAGAGACTGCCACTTGCCACGATCCTGACAGATCACCTTTGCTTCATCAAGGTTCATAAATCGTTGCATGTGCACGCCGGTTCCGGGTCCTTTTTATCTTCCCTTTTGCTAATACATCCCCTATTTGGTCGATGTATGTCTGCCAAAATATAATGTAAAATAAAGAAAATAGTTTGCCTTCAAACCTTCACACAACTTACAGGATTATCCTGTAATCAGATCTTTAAAAAATCTTTTCACCTACAAAATAGTAACTTTAGAAGTATATAACTCAAATTTTCTCTCTACGTAAATTTTGTCTTCACTCAATAAGTTTATAAAGGTTTAAGAAGTACTAGAAGTAATCTTCTACAGAGATAAGGTCTTCTTTGTACATATTATTTCTTTTCTATTTTTTTGTTGTACCTACGTTTTGTGTGCAATGAAGTATAAAAGGCTCTCCGTTCAAGATGAGCTACTTTCGAGACGATTAAAAAATCCGTCGACGCAATTCGTTAAACAACCCAGAGTACACGCCTGTTCAAGAAAGTCTCTGCGTGTCGCAAAATCGATGAAAAATTATAGAATTTAACGTGGCAGTTCCACAGCACATAGTTATTGTACATTCTAAGAGAGAAAGATAGAAGATAGAATATTCATTATTGTACTGTAATGATACTTCTTTATAGTAGCTGGCTGGCGTAGCCGTCAAGCAGAGTTTGAATTATTAAAAGAATATCGTTACGTTTTGTTTAGGTAGGGGTAAGTCGTGTGGAGACTCGCAGCTAGGCTAGGTTTTGGTGATAAAAAATATAGTAAATAGAAAATATTATTACTAATCTAGCGTGTTAATAACTACAACGCTACAGTACACAGAAATTCGGTATCAACCCTTGTATGCCCCCAATGCTGGGGCACGGATCTCGTCCTTCATCGCAGGAAGGTTACACCATACTCCACCATGGGCCCAGCTCCGCCAAGTCCGGGTTGGTGGAGGATTTTAAGGCAGTGGCGGGCCTTACTGTCGCTTACACAGAAATTAAGTTAATTAAATTAATTCTTGATAATTATTGTAAGCATTAAGTAATTCTTGTGCTGTACTAGGTTTGATTTTACTGTATATATTACTGTCGACAGCAGGTCATCCTCTACATATTTTTGCGTAGTCGTCCGTAAGGTAACCAAGCAGAATACACGCTTGTAAAGTTTGACGTGACGTGCTCGCGTGTTAGCTCTTTATTGTACAAAGCTGAGCTCGCGATTTCATTCGCGTTGGATTACAATAAAATTTCCCTTACGTTGACGATCTATGTTTGTTCTCAATTTCATCCGTAGCTTAGCGTAGCGTAGACCTTTTTGCGGTCGCATTAAATAAGGCACTATATTTCACCTAAAGAAAAGGTCTCAGGCCTGGCCTGAGCGAATTCCACTTTTCAGGCTGAAATGTCCGAAATTAAATTTTCCCAAAATGTCTGTTTTTCCATAATATCAGCTTCTCGGAGACAATAATAGTAATTATTGTCTCCGAGAATAATAACAATTTAAAGGAAAATAACAAATTTTAGAATACGTTAATGGGGACAAAAACGCGAAGCTGGTTCAAGATCATTCGCCACCGGCGAGTAGGCCCAATACGCCGCCATTAGCTTGTTTTTGATATTCGTGTTGAGTTTTCTTTCTTAATATTTACTAACAAAATGTACTCCATGATGACCATGCCGCAGCTAAAGGGAGAGTTAAGAAAACGGAAAGCTTCTGTTGTTGGTAAAATAGCTGTTTTGAGAGGCTGTCAACTTTTTCCTTCTCATGGCCATTTCCCACAACTTTCTTCTTTTAGAATCCTTGTGAAACATATGAATCCCTTCATTCTTACAACCACGTGCAGCACAGTTCGTCTTAACTATACGAGAAAACAAATAAGTAAACAAAAAAATGTATGGCGTTTAACAGGTTTGACAGTTTATTTAGGCCTAGTCGATCATTCGCCCTCTACCGGGATAAAAAGGCAGTTTTTCTCCCCGTTTAAGTTCCCGTTTTAAAAAAGTTTTTAACTGACAGTTTTTTCTATATAAATGTTTACATAATTTTATAATATTCTCACTTGACGCCCCTCTACCAATGCCGCAGCCTTCAGTAAAATATTTTTCTTTATTTCAATTCAAGGATGGTTTCAGAAACTGAAAACATCACAAGAATTTTTAGAAATTGTGCTCAAAACATTTTAGTCACAAACGTTTCCTCATTAAGTGTCAGAAGTTGTTACACCAACTTTGAATTGAACCTTATAATAAAAAAGTGGTGGTAAGAAAGTCAGACGTTTATATTTCTTGAAAAGTTAAAACTTAGTTCCCTATTCAGCACTTTACGTCAAGAATAATTTCGTTTCACTGTCAGAGCTATTGCTAAACATTGCAAGAAAAAGCAGCACTAGTGCCTCTAATTTTGTTTTCGTCATAAGGTTGTCTGGAAGAAATTGCTTTCGGCAATTAGACCGCCAATAGTACCCTGTTTCTTTACATGTTTAATAATAAAATATGTGCTCTGTGTCCAATAAAGGGAGCTAATACAAGACAGGGCACTATAGCGCTCATTTTGGGAGGGCTATGTCCAACATTGGACTAGTATAGCCTGACGACGACGACGTACCATAAAGAATATTTTTATCTTATCTTATCTATCCTGCCTATGAAACCAGCAACCTGAACGGTAATACGGTTCTGCACCCAAAGCCCAAAGGGTGCCAACAGTATATTTCGCTCATAATATATGAATAAAAAATTATATAAATTCTAATTTATTTATTCGTAATTATAAAAACGGTTAAACCTCTAATTGTGTCCTCTCAGTATATTGACATAGTTTTACTGAAATCTTGCATGTCGTTTGAACGTTAAAACCAAAGTTTGTATTCTACCCAATTCTACCCATGCCGAGATTCGAACCCGCGACCTCTGGATATCCGTGCCAGCGCTCTTACCAACTGAGCTAATGGGCGACTCACTGGCATCACTGAAATTTCGAACCTCTTTACAACATTCTCTGTATTACGTACAGGCACGTACAGGTACATCTGGCTGAAGCAATTTGCATCACTTGCAGCCCCGAGTAAATACTTTGCTGTTAGGTTTTACATCGGAATGATATCGCTGTACCCACACGGTTGTATTGGCGGAACCCACGACTGCAAGACAGAATACAATTATTGCAGTTCTGTTCTTAAGGGCGGGATAAGTTACAAAAACATGTCAAGGAACTAGCGTAGAGCAAGCAGTTGTTTGCTCTTTGTAAATAACTGCTCTTTGCAAATAACTGCCCGCTCAAAGAAAGAGCTCAGTTACGAGGATTCCTCAGTTACAAGCCGTCAAGCTGCCGAGCTGTTTTTTATTATAAACATGAAAAAGTGATTTTAATTTCAATCGTAAATTTATCTGTCTATACATTAAACTCCCGTGTAACATGTAGGCTATATAACATAACGCTTAAGTTCCTAAGTAAGAAAATCACCATAAATATCTTTATAATTTCGACGACCTCGGTGGCGCAGCGGTTTGGCACGCTGACTGTAAAACCGAAGGTCTCGGGTTCGATCCCCGGCCGAGTCAAACTAGGAAACGAACTTTTCTAGTTTGTCTCGGGTCTTGGATGTTATATATCTATTTATTGTTTTAAATCTATTGTCGAGTTAGCACCTGTAACACAAGTCATTTAGTTGTACTTAGTATAGGTCTAACAAGATTTGTGTAATATGTCCTTGAATATATATATATTTTTATTAATTATATTGCATGCACTACATACCCGTTGGAAATATCAATTCGTTTCTGCTTTTTATGGCTTTGCACAATAATGTGCCAATACTAGTGTCAAGTATTATTTCGGCGTCTAAGGAGGTAGGAAAAGACTAAGTTTGGAGTTTTTTTGTCCATTTTTCTCCAAAATGATCTCGCTTTTGAAAAGGACCTAGTTTGAATTGTAACCTTCTGCGCTTCTTTGAATAAAACCTTTTCATTTCATAGGGAAACGGCACAGATTTTACAAAAGGATAACGAGATTAGGAAAAAGATTTTTGTAAATCACCTAATAATATCATTAGGAATAGTTACTCGACACTGGCAAAAGCACAATCAGTGCAGTGCTACAGACAATAAAAAAAACTTTAGGAATAAAATAGATTGTTATCCATATTATTAATTAAACATCTATGAATGCTGTGTAAATTGTTATTTTAAGTTAGAATAATGACCTCTTTCAGTAAAATTGTCCATCTACAATATTCAATGTACTTTTTACAGATGAACAGATAAAATATAATAATACGAAAAATATATTTTTTGATGTTAAAAAAATTGTATTGTGCAAACATAAACGTGATAAAGGAACTGAATTGTTTAATTTACGAAAGTTTCTTACACGTCGCTGGTTTGAGAGGCATGGAGTATGGGCACAAAAAAACCCCACGTCTTGGATCCCACGTTAACATGTGTGATGTCGCTGTTTCTGGTTCACACGACACAGGGTATCCTAGTGTGGGGTCAGAAGCAATGTATGTGCCTGTATTTAATTAATGTTAAATGTTATTATCTCTCTATGTATCCCTTGAGCCAGTTCATACGCACTCAATGAGTCTTGTTGGAGGCTCCAGATGCGAGTGCGCGTGGCACGGTTGTGGTGGAGTAAAAAGTAATTGTTTAGACTGTGTAGTTAGAAGACAGGGACAGGGCGCGTCTTTCCTGTTAATTTATTGTATGATAATACAATAGTAAATTTAATAGAACTGCGAAAATAGCGCAAGGGACGAAATTTACACCACGGCCTTGCTTAAGGGGTAAAGGCAATTCATATTATAATCGCCAACGTAATCGCGTTTATAATAACAATGTTTATGTAGTTTTAAGTTCTCTTACCTCCCACACTTTTTCTGTGTACGTTACAACAATTATTAGAAGTTCTGTGTCTTTTCATCCACTTTCGATTACAAATAAATGATGCGGACGTTCTTCACACAATGTTTTTTGTTCTACTTTAAAATTAAGAATACAACATAAAATAATTATATACCTAGAGTTTTTTCGCTTCGACATTTCTATTGATGTTGCTTCATTTGCAGGAGTAGGACCACATTGAAGTCATAGATTTCTGCTAATTGAAACTTAATTTATTGTGTATCAATAGTTTTAACTCAGCATGAATCATTAACAGAAAATTCGACTAATTGAATGACTAAAAAGCAAAGAAAATAAATAACTTTTTGAACACAGACTTTGTGAACAAGACACTAAATAACAGCAAGATCAGGGATAGAGCCTTGATAAATTAAACACTTACATTTACCTATTTAACATACATAAATAAACGAGTGTATCAAGGAGGGGTACGCAGAGACTCATAGTTGATCTGCATTTATCCTATTACTTACAAACCCTTACGTGTACTTGTTGCTGGATCGGCATCTAATAAAATAGAAAAAGTAGGCAACGCTATCACACTACGAGCACGTGGATTATCCGGGAATCTGGGCTGATTCCTTGGGATAGATGTCGTAAATTCCCAGCCTTCGGGTAGGACACAGGGATATCTATTATGAGCAGCATTGGCAACATTTCATTCGCGTCACGCGTTGATAACACGTGCCGGGGGGGAAGGATGTTGGGGACTTGTAAATAGAGCTGCCCTGAGTCGTCACGCCTGAAGCTGTGAGATAAATTCCACGATTTTATTTTCCTACGTGCGAGGTTGAAGAGAGATACAGCAGAATCAAAATAGTGTTGAGTATTTTTGAAACAAGAACTTTCGTAATTACTACTCATTAAGTTAATTGTTGAGAAGAGCTTGTGGAACCGACTGATTGAAATCAATCACTTGGGTTAAGCAACAGCAGGCGCGGTCAGATGGTAAATGGGTGACTACCGCTAGTGGCACTTTTTCCGAGCGCTGCCGTACTTCACAAGGCACATTAAGGCGTTGTAGCCGGCTGTCATGTAATGGCAGTCGTTAAGCCATGTCAGAGGCCTTATGGGCGGCTTGATAGCTTCTGACAGTAAGGCCCTCCCACCGTCTTACAATTTTTCACCAACCCGGACGTGGCCTTCTAAGTGGAGTATCGCCTAACCTAAGTAAGGGCATACATACCTTTGGAAACACGTGCCAGTCAGGACGGATGTCGGGGACTTGTAAATCGTGCTGCCCGTAAGTGTAATTTGAATATCAGTTACTAAGGGACTTACAGAAAACAAGGTTAAAAACTCATTGCGCATTTTAGTTCGAGATATTAAAACACAGTTTAGAGAACCGTCTTATTTATAAAAAACGATTTCTTCCTGTTTCTCTGAGGCAGTTTAGTACTTGATAGTCCCGTGACTCTGAGGCAGTTTAGTACTTGATAGTCTGGGAAATACGCAACCGAAGATTCTTTAAATTGCTTCAAAGGCGTGTTTTAGATGAATCTTAATTATTTTTATAAACAGTACCTCAATAGCACAATACGCTCGGGTCATTGACGCAGAACCGAAACTCTGACCCAAGCCATATACTGTAGCCGTATAGTCTTTCAGGTATGATCCTAATATCCTGGTGTTGAAATATACGTGCTCTAGGCTTACCTGTTGTTATTTATCTCTTATTCAAAATCTTCTTTCATTTGTAAAATCACAGTTGACGTCGTTATACTAATCGACAATTATCAAGCTACAGCCTTCACGAGAATAGCATTCATCTCATGGACCGCTAACGATTTCTTGGTAGTGGCTGCTGTGGAGCAATACAAACAGCTTAAGATGACCGACACCCACTCCATATGCATACTGCCATATCAAGCCGACTGACTGCGTGGTGTCGGCCTAGAGAATAGCACCAACCAAAATTCTTCCCGCGGGTGTCGAAAAAGGCGAGTAAGGGATACAAACCGGGGGGTGGGCAACAGCGCCCCCTGCATTATAATTCCACCGAACTGCGATCCCCAACCCGCGTGCCCAGCGTGGGGATTATGGGCACTACCCCCCAATGGTGGCACAACCTTGCGCTTATTAGGGAAGGGCTATGTCCAGCAGTGGACTAATATAGCCTGAAGAAGAAGCCGACTTAAGTCTCCCAATAGCTTCATCACTAATCCTTTGCAAGACCCCGGTACATCACACGAGGCCCGTTCCAGATTATGGAAAGCACAACTCAGCGAACAGAACAATTTCACAAGCCCGGCTGAATCACCGCCTGGACTGTATGGAGTAGACTTCGAGCAGGCGTTGGACGATGGAAAGATAACCTTCAGTATTCTGGGAATTTCTATAACCCGATGCCAATATCAGCTGCGCCTGCGGGGAAACACACAACACTATGCAAGTGATGTAAAGTTCAGTGCCCATTGACTTGCACCCGGGAGAACCTTACGGGGGCTACCCTTCATGCGATAAAAGTGGTGAGATATCTGCAAGTAATTATCTGACAAAACCAAAAAAGGCAACTTGGTCACCCTAATTCGAATAAGAATAAGAAACATCATCATCATTTATGTCGCAGAGGGGCACGGGTCTCTTCCCTAGGGAAGGTATAGGCCATACTTTGTACTCCACCACGGGGGCCAAGTCCAGATTGGTGGAGAAGAATAGTTTCTTTAAATTTTTGCAAGCCTAAGTACTCATGCATACACACATACATACATACATACATACATACATACATACATACATACATACATACATACATACATACATACATACATACATACATACATACATACATACATACATACATACATACATACATACATACATACATACATACATACATACATACATACATACATACATACATACATACATACATACATACATACATACATACATACATACATACATACACATGTACATACATAACCTCACGCCTGTATCTTAGAGGGGTAGGCAGAGGGACCCGGAACCGGCGTGCGTGCATGCAACTACTTATGAACGTTGACGAAGCGAAGGTGATCTGTCAGGATCGTCGAAGTGGCAGTGCCTGGCCTAAGTACTCATTGCTATTTAATCATGACACGATCGGAAACGATCCGGAGTAATTTAATTGACTAGATAATAGATGATACATTTTATATTAAAAAGTTCAAAAACATCTTTAATTTTAGTATTACATTCGTCAAAAGAGACGTAGTGCCAACGAGCTGCGCGGATCATTAAGTTAAGAACTCTTCATTCTGCCCTTGTCTATTAAGAAATGAATATTTACTACCAGAATCAACTCTGTAGTGTAGGCAATCTACGTAGATAGGACTAGTTAAAAATAATTAAGAAAGAAACATATGTAAAAGCTGAATAAAAATGTTTAATTTAACCTCCAGTACTTTTTTTCTACTACTTTTTCTACGTTTCGCTAGGATCTGACTCCTCTCGAATATTATACGAGTATTTGTATGCATTTCACCCTAGATCCTCCGACAAAACATAGCTAACGTGAAGATAAACTTCGTGAGGAAACCTGAGTGTATGTAGTGTTTAAATACCTCAGCGCTTAAATTGTCAAATTGTATACACTATTTTTTTTATTTTTAATGCACTAACCCGTGCTAAGGAACAAAATTAAAAACCTATTTAGAGGCTAAAAATTTCACCCATGCCGGGATTCGAACCCGCAACCTCTGGCTATCCGTACCAGTGCTCTACCAATTGAGCCAATGGGCGACTCACGGCATCAGTGACATTTCGAACCTCTTTACAATATTCTCTGTATTACGTTCAGGCAGCGACATCTGACTTAAGCAAATTGCATTACTTACAACGGGGTTCGAATCCCGGCATGGGTGAAATTTTTAGCCTCTAAATAGGTTTTTAAATTTGTCAAATTGTAATTAAGCCCGTACTCTCTCTCTCTCTCTCTCTGAGAGAATGCCTGTGCCCTGCAGTGGGACGTTTATAAAAAACATCTCCGACATGGAGGATAAGGAGGCATAATAGAAATCTTAGTGACTCGTGCACTGGAATTGAATAAGAAATTTTCCGATTTGCTATGTCTTTATTTAAGCAAAGGGAAAATCACAAATAGCCTTAAATACCTATTTAGAGGCTAAAAATTCCCCCCATGCCGGGAATCGAACCCGCAACCTCTGGCTAACCGTGCCAGCGCTGTCCCAATTGAGCTAATAGTAAGGGCGACTTACCGGCATCATGGAAACTTCGAACCGCTTTACAATATAATACCTACTCCACTGCCTGTACGTAATACCTACTCACTAAACCTATTTGCATCATTTGCAAATAGGTTTTTTAAATTGTTCTTAGCACGGGCTCCATTTCAACCCTGTATGTCCCCACTGCTGGGGCATGGGTCTCTTAATGCGTTGCAGAAAGGTTAGGCCATACTCCACCACGGGGGCCATGTCCGGGTTGGTGGAGGTTTGTAAGACAGTGGCGGGCCTTACTGTCAGAAGTTATCAAGCCGCCCATAAGGCCTCTGACATGGCTTAACGACTGCCATTACATGACAGTCGGCACCCACGGCTTAACGTCTTAGCACGGGTTAATGCATTAAAAAGAATATAATCATAAATAGTCTGTTTATCTTCTGGTATAGGGTGCTCTCTCTAATTACATGAACTTAGCACGCAGACGGTGAGCACGACGCAGGCTTTGTGTGACTACCAGAATTATATTTTATAACTATTAAAGTTTATGCATGTTGTTTTGTGTTAATGAATGGGAATCAAGTGGAACAGACGTTCAAAGTTAATTGTTTTAGTTAGTGTTTGTTTCTGCTTATTCATTTGACTAAACCTTGCTCTGTGGTATTTAACAAATTGGTTTAAGTGCAGAATGACCAATTATCAAAATGGCATACAAATACCAATACAAATATGTGAACTCGTAGTATTTTTCCAAAACGGTATTTTTCGGTTTTCATTCATATATCTTCTACTAATGTGTAATGGTGCAAACCTCTTTACACCATTTTTTATATTTCTTTAATTCTGTCTGTCATTTTCAAAATTTAAAAGTACGTCAACGTATTTTTATTTTTAATGCCCCGTGCTAAGGACAATTTTAAAAACCTATTTAGAGGCTAAAAACCTAACTGCAAAGTAGGTGGTCGGGGCTGTAAGTGATGCAATCTACTTCAGCCAGATGTCGCTGCCTGTACGTAATACAGAGAATAGTATAAAGAGGTTCGAAATTTCACTGATGCCGGTGAGTCGCCTGTTAGCTCAGTTGGATAGAGCGCTGGCACGGATTGCCAGAGGTCGCGGGTTCGAATCCCGGCATGGGTGGAATTTTTAGCCTCTAAATAGGTTTTTTAAATTTTCTCACCCATTTTTAAGATTTCCTTCATTTTCATCATTACTACTTTACATCTTAACTAGACCTTTACTTTATTTACCTGCTTATTCAGTTTTTATACAGTTTTCTGTTTTTATTATAAATAAAACAGCATAAATAAATATACTATTTTTATTTTTAATGCACTAACCCGTGCTAAGGACAATTTTAAAAACCTATTTAGATACGTAATACAGAGAATAGTGTAAAGAGGTTCGAAATTTCACTGATGCCGGTGAGTCGCCAATTAGCTCAGTTGGAAAGAGCGCTGGCACGTATAGCCAGAGGTCGCGGGTTCGAATCCCGGTATGGGTGAATTTTTAGCCTCTAAATAGGTTTTTAGTATAAATAAAGTACAAAGTTAAAGTCGTTCCAGTTTTATTATTTATAAAAGTTTTACAACACTACAAATGGCCAATTCCAAAATCACTCGTAGATGGCGCTTATTGGCGTGCACGTACAAAAACAGGAACACGTCTGCCAAATTTTGCTTAGCACCAATTAATTTTGACAGCCGTATTCCGGTTCTTCTATGGCCACGCCTGTCAGCGCCATCTATGAATTGCTTTGGGAATTTGTGCTGAAAATGGCTCATTGGCAGTTTGCTGGTCCCAAGAACCGATGGTCGATGGGATGTTCTCGAGTGAAGACACTAACTGGCAAACGCAGGGTAGGACGCCCACCGGCAGGAGAAGGTTTTTTATAGGTCATTAACTCTTCTGACAGTAAGGCCCGCCACTGTCTCAAAAGCTTTAACCGACCCAGACATGGCCCGCACGGTGGAGTGTGGCCTAACCTTCCTGCGATGCAGGAAGTGACCCGTACAAAGTGTTGATATCAACATCATCATTAGAAAAAAACGCTATCCTAGAAAAAAAACTTCAACTCGACTCGATTTAAAAAATGCTGAGTTACATTCTACGATAACCTATATAGTTACATAAGAACGAGCTACTTAAGTAGCTTATTCTGTATCTTACAAATTTACATGGTTCACTCAGAAAAATAAATTATTTACTATTAAAGAGTTTCCCTAAAGAATCATGTTAAACGAAAATTTTTAAATGCTCAATTAAAGTCTGTTACTATGGGACTGGATGACCCGAAGACGGAGCTGAAGCATGATTTAGCGATGAAAACGATCCCATGCTTAGGGAACTGAAGTGGGCGGACTTCCGTGGGCCGTTCGAAGCTTCATACGTACAGTTGACACCATATCAACCTTTACATTTTTCTTCCAAAGTCACCCGTAACGTAACTGAGTACAGGGCACAGTAAACGTCTAAAAGCTGATGCGCAGATGATTGTACTTACGATAAATCGGCTATCCATTTGGTGTTTGGTATAGGCCCTTTTATATCAAGGAAACGACGCCGGATTTGGTCTCAAGTGGCTTTTACTGAAATTTCTGCCGTCGTGAAATTCGTGAATTTCTTGGGTATGATTGAATAATTATTTCGGTTTATATAACGTCAGTTGATTTACTTGCCTTGGTAGATCTGAAGCGGAGCAATAAAGTTTCATTGTTATTTACCTTATACCCAGGCGTCAGAGAATATGGGCCAGTTTCTGAATTGAGAATTTCTCTAAGTAAATACTTCGCTAAGTGCTGTCTCTACGAATTTCTCAGGCCGGCCCTTTGTCTACTATGTGTTCCATCTGCTTCTAACTTATTAACAGACGGTCTGTGTCTATGGATGAGTGACAGGTGCCATTCATTAACTTTTCCTGCGTCAATGAGGAAATATATAAGAATTCTACTTATTTGATACTACAGTATTAGTTCCACTATTATTCAATACCACTATTAGTAAGTAGGTACCCAACGGTGGTAACCGAATGGGTAGAACATTGGACGTGGAAGCGAGAGCCCCAGCTTCTATTCCCAGCGCGGGCATGTACCAATGACTTTGTTCATTTTCAAAGTTACGTATATCTGCGAATTGGTAGTAGCAAAACCACAGCTAACTGTGAAGAAAAAATAGTAAGGAAACTCGTGGCTTGGTTGGCTCTCTCTGCACGTATTGACTTGTCTTCTGGGCCTCAGCCGTCAGGATGGTATAGATGCTGGGCACTCCTACTCCATTTAAAACTCTAAAAATATTCCAGGCACTGAAGCGTCCGCTTGGTCCCTTTGCCCATTTAGTGTGAGTCTGAAATCATCTCATTTCTTAGATGCAAAGGCCAAAGTTCAAAGTAGCTACCCCACATAACATAACTTAACCACATCTAGCATTAATATGTGAAAATTACTTTGGTAAATTCCGCCAAAAATCCCACAAGCATCATGCGGTTAGTTAATGCACCACCGTCCCTCCCACTTTTTCAAGCAGAAGCAAGACACGAACACACCGCCACCGACACCAATACTTGTGTGAAAAAATAAAAAAATCAAAAAAAAGGCATCCTCAGGCTCACAAGTGACCGTCACCGCCGTTAACCACCTCTGCATTGGTTGCTCGAACGAGTAACGACGTCTAACCCGGACAGTGATGATGGCACACTTATTTCGATGCCAACATTGCATTTATTTATGATTGATAAAGCTTTGTTAACCCTTGACGCGACCGGACCCCGGAAAGTTTGAAGTGCCGTATAGGGCCTGGTTATAATAATCTCCATCTATTTTTAACTTCTTTAATTTTCACTATTAAAAAAAACACACCCACTAAATTATGACGTAAAACCGGTTTTGGTCGCGGCGCGGCGCTTACCCCAAGTTAATAAAACTGCTATAACTTTTCTAATTTACGTTTGATTTTAGTTCCGTAATAGTACATTACACAACTAGGGTGGTAATACAAAGAAAGGCCGAGATCGCAGAAGTTTGCGGGCCGAGCTGCAAGCAAGGGACGTAAATATTTTTCACACCTCCTGCTCGACAATGCCTTATTACGTACCGTCAAATATCATCGTAAAGCATAGCCTTGTCTCTCGAGGGCAATAATAATGAAGAATTTCCCTAGGGAATAAAGTGATTTGAATTTAGAATGTCAAAATTCGCATGAAAACTATGAAGAAGCCCCGCATTGCAATTCGAAATTCGAATTGTTGTTCGAAACTCACCCCTTTTTTCTTTTTTTTCTGAACTACTGTGTCGTGTGACCGCGCGAAACACCAATAAAAAAAAGAAAAATTTTATTGTCTCCCAGATGGTGTGAAAAGTAGAGTATTCACCTCTGGAATAAAACATGTCTTAGTCTCGGGCGGTATGAACCCCTGGCTTCACTCAGGACTCTACATAACTCCCTCGCTTCGCTCAGGAGTTAAAATTTAACTCCCTCGCTGCGCTCGGGAGTTAACTCGGAGTCCTTCGCTCCGCTCAGGGTTCAATATACCGCCCATGACGTAATACATGGTTTTATTCCCTTAATGCATAATCTACTATTATGTCTACACTTGGCCAGAAAGCGGCTTTTTCCGTACGCGCAGCGTGCGGAAAAAGCCACTTTATGGCCAGGTGTGGCATAAAAAGATTTATCATCTTGAATATGTACCTCATACTTAATTAATAAGTTTATATAAAAAACTACGAAACACTTACTAAAAAGCAGACTATTTTGCACGGTACTGCTTTGGTTAGGTACCTATGTCATGAATGATATAAGAAAAGTTTGTGAATACCATAATGGTTTTATACCTGTCGCCGATACCATTTCATACCCTTTATTGTGATTGTGAACTGTAAACACGCAGTGACATTAACCCGTTTTTTTTTCATGTTTGTTTTTGTTTGTGATATATTGTGACTTTTGGTAATAAACGACAAATTGTCGTAAGCTTACCGTTTATTATAAATGTTTTATTACAGTACTTTTTATTTCAGTTCTACACAACGTGAATGAAATAACGCAGTCTGAAATTGCATACAAAGAAGGCATAGCTTTGGAAGACTATGTTAGTTTCTAGGTATATCGCGTAATATTGCCTATTTGCTAATCTTTATTAATAGACTTTGTGATGTAATTGGCATTGTTATAGTAAACCATAAATTCTATGTTCTATGAAATAGACGGGAAGGTCACCCATCCTGCGTCTGACCGCGCTTGTTGATGCTTAACTCAAGTGATTGATTCCAATCACTCAGTTCAATTAGGGCACCAGCGCTTCTAGCGACGACTGATAACAGAACATAATCTCATGCCTGTATCCTGGCTGAGCCAGATTCTGGCACTTGCCAAGATCCTGGTGCTCTTTCGCTGATACTGACCGATTTTTAAGTTTTTAGTAAAATTATCTATATATTTAGAACGCCCGTTTCTGAAAAACTATTAATTAAAAGTTTAATTTATCGACACCAAAAAAAGATCAGGTTAGGCGCTAGGAAGCGCCATTTTTCTGTTATCGATTTTAAGTTCAAAAATGAAACACATGGGCAACACTTAAAATTACGCCCACTGAAGAAATTATAGGGTTTTCACTAGTTTCTGAATTAGAATTCATTAGTAAACATTCAGGTGCCTATCTACTTAACTTTTATGAGTCTTCAGATTTCTCGCCAAAGAATGTGACAGACAGACATTTAATTTAAATTCTAAATTTTTAAACCGGAAGTTAGTCTCAAATAGTAAAGTTATAATAAAGTTGAATTTCTAATTATTTTCATTATTGTAATACTAATTTGGAATAAGCCTGGCTACAGGAAATCAGGAGATCCTAGTTGGGAGCGAGTAACCATCATTGTAACCCTGTTTTACAATAAAGTTTTTTCATTTCATTTCAATAACAACGGGTAAAACCCCTTGTTATTACAATGTTTCACAATAAATGGAGTTTACAAGGTGGCTTATAGCCGGTTCTTAAACTGTAAATCACTCTATTATACGTTACCTAGTAATAATCACTGCTAATGAAAAAAACTAATTTTAGTTTTTACGTGGTTATTTTATCATGAAGATCCTTATCAAAACATCATTTACACGTAAATTCGATTAAATGAAATCACGGAAGGTGTCATGTTGCTGAAACGTCCATAGATAATATCAGTTGGAAGCCTGCAAGTCTCCCATTGTCATTTTAACACTATTAATTCGTGAACCATGAAGTTACTCCTGTTTCTAATAGCTAGCATAGAGGCATTAATTAATCCCTACGGCCCAACTGTTGTAAACGATTACACTAATTGTGTTAACGAAATTATTGTTGGCGAGTTTAATCATTCCGGTCTTCTCTTCTTCGTAAACACAAAAAATATGAGCACGTCAGTGACTAGAATCAGAGCGGACCTACTGAAAACCATTCACAGTGAACTTAAATACAACGTACAGATCGCCAGCCCAACAAAGAAAGATAAACCATTATGCGGGACGGAAGTCCATCTGAACGACGGAAAACTCGGCACTACAGATAGATTTGAAATGCTACCATTAGCTGATTTTGTTGTCGTAATTATAGACACATACGAAGAATATTCCTACGTCGCGAGCAGACTACTGCGTGCTCGAACTTGGAATCCAAAAGCGCTGTTCATCATATTATTTTTCCATTTCGCCGCGTCTGATAAAACCAATGTGGCTTACGCGGAAAAAATGGTAGAGTGTTTATTCAAATGGAACGTGATAAATATTGTCATCATTGTGCCTCAAGCGGATAATGTACGAAACGCTATAATATACAGCTGGAGGCCGTACGATCCACCAAAATACTGTGGTTATAGAAACGAAACAGCGAAAGACAGACTACTAATAGAAAATAAGTGTGAACGTGGAATTGTCAAACATTCTAAGGTACTATTCTACAACAAAGTACCAGATAATATGATGGGTTGCATATTAAATATTATTGCGTTGCAAAGACAACCTTTCGTTAGTGAAGACCCTAAAAATTCTAATATAGAAAGAAAACTTATAGACGAAATGCTTGGCGAACTCAATATGACCACAAACTACATCATAACGGAAAAAACAAGAGGCGAGAAATTAGAAGATGAATGGAACGGAGCCATGGAAGATATCATAGCTAGGGTCGGACAAGTCGTCTTAGGTGGAATCTTCCCGGACGACGATATTCACAAGGACTTCGAATGTAGCACTACTTACTTTGCAG
Source organism: Yponomeuta sedellus (assembly GCA_934045075.1). Lineage (NCBI taxonomy): Eukaryota > Metazoa > Arthropoda > Insecta > Lepidoptera > Yponomeutidae > Yponomeuta > Yponomeuta sedellus. The sequence goes on along the minus strand of OW203727.1, from coordinate 9,505,413 downwards.
ATTCTTATACGTGGGTGGTGCCCCGTGCCTTCCAAATGCCACCTTCTATATCACTTGTTATTATTTTCAAAACAACTGTATGGGTCTGTTCTATTGTAGTCTTTTTTGTATGTGTGGTCGCTTGGAGAGTGCTGGGACAATTAAGTGGTGACACGCCTTACCATAGAAATATAGGACATTGTTTTATGAATGCCTTAGTATCGATTTTAGGATTTGCGGCCTATGCTAGACCGAAAAAAGAAAGTTTGCGTGTATTTTTCGTTTTCTACTGCCTGTTCTGTATACTTTTCATTACAGCGTATACTACGAAACTGATCGATGTTCTAACGAATCCTCCGTTTGAATACCAAATTAAAACTATTGAAGAGCTAGTGCACAGCGGACTAAAGTTTGGCGGATTAGAAGAGCTAGAAGATTTATTTCATAACAGCAGCGATCCATTTGACTATCTAATTGGCGAACAATGGGTAGACGTAGATACAGAGGACAAGCATAAGGCCTTGAAAAACGTAGTTGTGCACAGGAATTTCTCGCTGCTATGTAGTAGATTAGAACTGGCACATATCTCGGCAACTGTACCAGAGCTCAGCGATAGTTCTGGAAATTACAAGTACTATGCCTTCGAATCCAACGCTTTTACAGTTCCAATGGAAATGGTGGCTTTAAGAGGTTTTCCGTTTATGGACAAGTTTTCGCATAAGCTGCAAATGTACAAACAGATTGGAGTAAATGCTATAGTGAGGGATCGATTCGCCGAGCTCACTATGAGAAAACGATCGGAGCTGTTGCGCTCCATAATAGGATCTGATTCTGATGAGAGTCCGTTGTCTCTGGAACACTTGCAAGGCGGGTTCTACTTTCTGATTTTGGGGTACATTAGTGGAACAATTACACTTTTCATCGAAGTTATCATAAACAGTAAAAAATTCAACGATAAAATTGAAAATTTTATAAAGAAATTTCGTTTGTATACGAAGTCAAAGCGTATGTTTCGTACAAAGTCTTCATAGGTATTTAATTTAATAAAATATTTTTTTATAACAAAACATTTATTCTTTTTTCAAGTCGTTCTTAATTTACAAATTATTATGCGTAATACAAAGCTTTAAGTTCGTAAAGACTAGTTTAAAATAGTTGCTTTACATTTAATTACATACTCTGGTGTGAGTGTGAATCACGCATAAGATATGAGTCTCTTAATCAACGACAACGTAAATAAATAAATAAATATTCATGGGCATATTACACAGATCTCGTTAGCCCTATTAAGTACAACTAAATGACTTGTGTTACAGGTGCTAACTCGACGATAGATTTAATACAATAAATACATAGATAACATCCAAGATCCGAGACAAACTAGAAAAGTTCGTTTCCTAGATTGATCCGGCCGGGGATCGAACCCGAGACCTTCGGTGTTACAGTCAGCGTGCCAAACCGCTGCGCCACCGAGGCCGTCACCTTTAAGGTTAATCAATCTCAGATCATATTGAAGTTACTTATTTATGTTACATAATAATAACTCTTACTTATTACCTGATTAACAGGGCGCTTTTCCAACACGAAAGTTCTTAAGCTATGATAATTACATTTATAGGTAGCAATTTATGTTTCAAATACGGGCCTTTGATTGCCATCCAATCTTAGCGGCTACCTAATTTAGGTTTTGATCTCAAAAGGCAGAGAAAAGTTTCATATTACAATGTATAAACTTAAGTTTAGCCCCTTTATAGTAGAACAAAAATTGTTTTGTCACGAATAAATGAAGCAGCGACGCTCAGGTTTTCAATCATATTCTTTTTTAGCCAAACTGAAATTTCAGTTCCACATTTCCGCTTCAAGGGGCAACTTTATAGGAGACAATTTATTGACAAAATGAGACTCATTGTTATGGGTGGTTTTACTACTGTCATCCCTCTCACTCACACATTCGATGATTGTTAATAACAGCAGACGATATTTTCATTTGCCAATAGTGGCACTAGGATGAGTACATTTGACTGATACGTATATAGTCGTACATACATTTTTCGAAAAGTCTGATTGTAAGTAATGTGGGAGCGAGAGAGATGTCAAAAATTAAACCAGTCTTAGTCCTTAGTTTAATCGTAACTACGTATTTCCGAACGCCGGTTTCGTTCCACTTTTATTGATTTATTTATATGTATGATTAATTACTTACCTAACTTGCCCTCTTGTTGTGATGATATCTTCTGTAACAACTACAATTAAGTGGGTGATTTGTTAAAGTAGCTATTATTTATCAAATTTAAACTATTTTCCAGTACTCCAGCTGTTTTAGTAACGGCGTGACCAAACCCTTATAACTAAATATTATACTAAGCTATCAAACGAGGAGCAGCCTAAAATATCAGACTTTTTAGTCAACTATCGAATTTTATTCTATTCATGAAAAAAACATTTTTACATTGATAATTATTACTCAACTGAATGAAACCGCCTAAGGCGCATAGAGGCGCGTGGTTACCACAAATATACTAAACAATTCTACGCAGCCATAGGTCTTTATTTTCATACAGAGCAATACTTAGTATGCTGGTGACTAATAGATCAAGATGTAGGTATGTCTACCGCACAAACCTTCTTGAATCATTGCATGGGTTAATAACAATGCGAGTCCACCAGGGATCGACGATTTGGAGCGCTGAGGTAAAACACCATCCTCACCAAACTATTTACATACAATAAAATAATCAGCAGATTAACTAGTTCGTTCCGATTTACAAATATGTTGACCCCATCAAAGTTTTTCGCCGTCTAGGTTCTGCACGTTATAGTATGAGTGGTCAGGGAAGCGTTCCAGCTCGATGTAGTCGGTTTCGGTGCACAGCAGCCGCTCCAGCATCGTGACGCACTCCTCAAAGTCGGGACGGGCCGAGGGCTCGGCTTCCCAGCAATAGTACATGATGTTGTACAGCTCTCGACGACAATGCTCGGGCTTCTCAAGCCGCAGGCCGCTGCGGACCTGTTTGAAATGTAGGAATAAGTTGGGTGTTTCAACATATTTTAAACTTTCGCGACTTGAACACATTGTAAGAATATTGTCGGGGCTTAATCGCGTAGTAATTTATTGCTATTTTATCTCGACGTTTCGACGACGTTACAGTCATCGTGGTCACGCGAAGACTGATGGCTGGTGCCGTTCGCATCTTCGGCTGATAAGGTTTGAGTCTACCCTCAATCACCCATTACGAAGCCATTACTACGCGATTAAGCCCCAAAAATAATCTAACATTGGGTGTTTCAGTCTGTGTTTGTTTCCATCTCTGTGATGTACTTGCTGCTTACCGAAATACATGGTATTCCAGTTTGGGCCAAGCGTCTCTTTTATGTAAACCTCCACTGGAATGTGTGACGCCTGTTTTTTTTCTTTTTTAAACCACTCGTCAACCAACCAACCAGTCGTCAAGTACATATTTTGACATTTTGGAAACGGTAAGATGGATAACCCCACACCCTAGAGTTACATAATAGGGAGGTAGGATCACGTGATTATATTCTGTGTTTCCAATTACTTTTGGGACCAACAAGGGCACTGGCCGCCCACCACCACTGTCGTAGACGTCATTAAAAAGAGAGATCGAAAGATTTGGAGTAGTGCCCACCTTTCTACCTACCTACAGCATTTAACCTAATAAGGATTTACTTTATTAAATTCTTTTTATTGCACTAACCCGTGCTAAGGACATTTTTTTAAAAACTTATTTAGAGGCTAAAAATTCCACCCATGCCGGGATTCGAACCCGCGACCTCTGGCTAACCGTGCCAGTAAGTAATACAGAGTGTATTGTAAAGAGGTTCGAAATTTTACTGATGCCGGTATTTGCCGATTTTTTTGCCCCCAGATAGGTTTTTAAAAAAGACTTTACTCTCATAAATATCCTAAAAAATATTACCCATAAATTTTAGGAAACTTTTTTGTAACAATTCCAGAAAGTTTGACGAGTTCTTCTCAACTAAGACCAATCCAAAGGGAAGATCAACAAATGATAATGAAATTATTCAGCTGCGTTTACTCACCTCCAATGAAAAACTAAGAAAATTGGCTTTTAACCGTTTTAACAAAACCTATTTTAAACATCGCGAAACTACAAAAACTATTACGTAGGTAAGACATTCTGCGGGCAATTGATAAACAAAAGCTAAACGGTCTCTTCAGGTTTCTCAAAAAGGAATGAGACAGATCATTATTATTTGTTTAGTGTAATTCTCTATTCAGAAACCAGCGGTTAATATTTGGTTTACTCAGTACCCATTATGACCTCGAGAAACAATTATTCTGCTTATTTCCACAGTATTAAAACCGTTTCTAACTCTAGGGTAAAAGTGTTATTTTACAAATGAATTGTAAGGTCGGCCATAATTTATGTTAGACATAATTTATGTAAATATAAACATCTTGTTTTTATAGTTTAATTTTGAGACTAATTAAGAATTCTTGGAAACGTTATGTCGACTCCCGAAAGTTTCTACAATGTTATTTCATTTCATTTTATCTGATGGAGCGCCAAGGAATCCATTATTAAAAGTAGAATGAAAAATGTAAATTCAATGCGAAAACGTTAAGATGTTGCAGAACCTCTCCAATACATTCCCTGTTACATAAAATAAGTTTCAAAGTTTCCCGTTGAGGGTTTCGCAAGAGAGACCTTTTTCCTCTATCTTGTGATGGCACATGTTATGGACAGAATCGTTTTATCTGACGCAATGTAAACTTTATAATGATAAGCTGAGTGCTTAGTGCGAGTTTTTTAACTACTCGATCGCGTTACTCTTACTCATACTTACTCATACTCACTACTCAATGCTCGATTAACGCGGTAGTAAAGTTATTCGATTGGATCTGTCAAACTCGCACTAAGCACTCTGAGCGAAATTGGTATTTTCTCTAATACACCGAATCCCTTTGGCCGCCTACGAAACTAACGCTACATAACCAGTTACGAGACAGCTCATTTTAAAATAATATTCTTCAGTTATTAGGCTAAAAGGAGCTACTGATTCACTCGTTTTCTGTAATTTTATTGTTGCTTACAGTTAGTTAACCTTTAAAGTTATTTTATCAAAGGATTTAATTTAAAATAAAATGTAAATTTGAAAAATTATATATCTAATTATTTATAAGACTGTATCGTACATGTTTTGGTAAGACCGTTTGTTTTAGTTTAAACAAATAACAGCAAAAACCAACTTTACGTTCACTGCCTCCAGCCATAAAATCTAACTGTCACTAAGACGATCACGAGTGCATCGATCAAACTAATATAATCTTTAAATACTTTCAAGGTGAGAGACGTCAATACAATACGATCTCCAATAGGTCAACCTTTACATTTCAATTGCAAACTCACCCCTAACTTAGCCGAGTAGAGTGCAAGCATGTAAGGGTTGAAGGTCGACATACTGTACAAAAAAGTATGGCCAATGTGCCGTTAGTTGTTGCAAAGCTTCACCGGGAAGCATATATGACTTTCCATATTCAATACGCCCCTAAGGAAAAATGAGTTCGGTACGCTATTTAAAAGCCTAAATTACTGTAATATCGCACACGGTATGTAGAAATGGTTCCATCGATTACGCTCATTTATTCACTGTTATCGATAAACATGGTTTTACTTCTGGAAATTGTTTTAATAAACATACTACACCATTCTTTTTTCTGTTTTAAAGGTCTCACCAAGCCAGAAAATTCTCACCTGCCCACCGCTAGTCTTAAATAATAATAATGGCGTTACAATGCAAACCTTCCGCATGACGTCACCAGCTGACAACCCCGGGTACGGCGTCGAACCCAGAGTGACTATTTCCCACAGTAACACGCCAAAGCTCCATATGTCCGACTTGACACTGAAAATGTCGTCATACAATGACTCAGGTGCCATCCATCTGAAACAATAGACGCGTTGATTGTACGTCACGAAAAGTTGGACGATATGTTGCTTCGTACGAGTACTTAGATAAGAATGTGAGCACAATGTTACTCGGTACGATATGAGTACCTACGATAACAATGGAATGGGGAACTTGTGTCTAATTTAGATTGGAGTGACATTGCTTTAAACCACATCAAAACTCTAGATAACATAATATAAAAAAAATCGTGATCACAGAAATAGCGAAAGTTGCTGTACTAATAAAATGTAATGCTTTATTTCAAGCTGTGCAATACTATCTAAATATAAGTAATACCTTCTTATTAAATTTACTTAAACGAGTAATTGAACGTTTTCTTACAAGCAATAAAACATCATCATCATTATAAGACAGACTGCGTACAAGTCAAGGCAGTAAGGCCCGCCACTGTCTCCAATCCACCCACCCGAACTTGGCCCCCATGGTGGAGTATGTCTTAACCTTCCTGCAATGCAGTGGGGACATACAAGGGTTGATATTGATACGTACAAGTTGTGACGGCAGAGTTTGAGCCAGGATTTGTATGACCGGTTTGTGTATCATGTAACAATATTGACTTTTTGACAAGCTATAAAAAGAATGAGTAGTTGAGAAATAATACTATCTTTTAAAATGGCCTTTATTATTTGATTAAAACGTTGATTCGATTGATTGGAATCAATGACTTGGGTTAAGCAACAACAGACGCGATCAGTTGCTGGATTGGTGACCATCCTGTGACTACCGCTAGTGGCATTTTTTCCGAGCGCTTCTGTACTCTGCACGACATGTTAAGCCGTTGGTTCCGGCTGTCATGTAATGGCAGGCGTGGAGCCACGTCAGAGACCTTATGGGCAGCTGATAACTTCTGTCAGTGAGGCCCGCCACTGCCCTACAATCGTCCACCAAGGTGGAATATGGCTTATCCTGCCTGCGATGCAGGAAGAGACCGGTGCCCCAGCAGTGGGAACATACAAAGGGTTGATATCGAGGTAACAACGACACAATTGAATTTCCATTAATTTCAGTCAAAAGACGCATTGTGCTTTATACTGATTTCTGTAAAACCATCGTCAAAATGTTCTCCTGTTAAATTTGCAATAATCGCATGCGATATATTTTTCTATTTGGAAAGCCTGTTTACGCACAAAAAGTGTGAAGAAGAAGACGAGTAAATCGGGAAATTGTGCAAACAGTGCCTTGAACTCACTTTTGAGTAGGTAATCGAAACATCTCCGAAAGTGCTAGATCGACTATTTACAGAGGATTGCTGGTCTCAACCCTTATATATGGTATCGAAACTTAGGTATGTCAGATAAATCAATAAAATCGGATTAACGCTGCAGAAATGAGGGCCCTGAGAATGGTGATGCTACTTTGAATACGAGTTTGAACATTTTGGACTGAAAGAAGATGTATTGGCGAGTATTGAACAAATAATGCTGTTTTTAAATATGATTTTACGAAAGAAATATTATTATATCGGGCGAATGTTGGAGGGAGGGGCGGCAAGCGACGTCACAGGCGGTCACACCTTGGCCAAGCAGGGAAAGTTTACCAAGTGGCAAAATAAATAATTTTAATTTCATATCAATAAAAAAATCCTACTGAAGACTGGATGTATAGGTATAGTTCCCTTAGCCTACCAGAATGGGTGAAGCAAAAAAATCTGTGTTTATATTCTTTTATGGTTGGCGCCATTTTCCAAATAATTTTTCTTTAATAAATGCTTACGTTTTTCGCAACTGTATTAAAAATAGTCGTTCAGTACACGTGCGGAACCGTCATTGCAACTTGTTCCGAATGTCAACCCTCGCCTTCGGCTACGCCTCGGCTCGGGTAGACATTTTTCGGAACTCTTTGCAATGACAGCCTTTCCGCACTTGTAATGAAATACACTATTTTAAAAACCTATTTAGAGGCTATAAATTCTACCATTCCACCCATGCCGGGAACGTAATAGAATGTGAAGAGGTTCGAAATTTCACTGATGCTGGTGAGTCGCCCATTAGCTCAGTTGGAAAGAGCGCTGGCACGGATAGCCAGAGGTCGTGGGTTCAAATCCCGGCATGGGTGGAATTTTTAGCCTCTAAATAGGTTTTTAAAATTGTCCTTAGCACGGGTTAGTGCATTAAAAATAAAAATAGTATAATGAAATATACTTATTTTTTTTTCATTTTCACACTATAGATTTTCAAATAATACTGAGCAGCTTCAATTATTGCGGCAGTAGCCCAGTGGGCAGAACAAGGGACTCGGAAGCGAGAGACAAAGGTTTGATTTCCAGTGCGGTGTTTTCTAAGTTATGTACTTTTCTGAAGTTATAGTAGCAATACCACTCGCTAACGGTTAAGGAAAGCATCGTGAGGAAAGCTGAGTGTCCGAGGTATTCCAATAACTTAGCGCTTGAAATGGCCAATCCGCGGTGGGCACCCGTGGTAATTAAGCCCACCCACTCTGAGAGAAGTCCTGTGTCCTGCAGCAGCAGGTTTATAGTTTATTACGTAAAAAAACAGCTTATTTGCTGCAGCAGCGGGGTAGCGGCAATAGTCGTCTGAACGGGAATACAAACAAATCTGTTTCTTATTAGTGTAACTAAGTCCATGCTACTTACGTTTTATTGATGAACTGTGACAATAACTATTGCAAAGAAGCGCTCTCGTGGCCTCGTGGAACCGAGTGATTGGAATCAATCACTTGGGTTAAGCAAAAACAGGCGCGGTCAGGTCCTGGATGGGTGCCAGTCCTGTGACTATCGCTATTGGCATTTTTTCCAAGCGCTTCCGGGCTTTGCAAGGCACGCTAAGCCGTCGGTGCCGGCTGTCATATAATGGCAGTCGCTAAGCCGTGTCAGAGGCCTTATGGGCGGCTTGATAACTTCTAACAGTATGGGCTGCCACCGACTTTACAACCCTCCACCAACCCAGGCTTGGCCCTCGTGGTGGAGTATGGTACCTTCCTGCGATGTAGGAAAAGACTCGTACCCCACAAGTGGGGACATAGAAAGTGTTGATATCGACTATTGTAAATATTTCTAATTAATTTTGTCTCATATCATTTTTCATTGTGAAATATGTCATTTGAATATAGAAGTTAAGACTTAAGTTTAATATCACATTGTCAAAAGAAAAAGTAAAACGAACTTAGGAAGATATAATAAGTTGGAATTTTAAATACAATGGTTACCTACAGATACGGCTGCTATTATGACACTTGCTTCCATCAAAGAAAGTTTTGTGTTTTGAAATTTTCCAAGTCACAAATGAACGTGATAGAAAGATACATTGAATCAAGAGCCGCTTTCACATAAGACATAAAAATTTATGATTGATTATTAAAAAACTCCATACAAAAGTTTTTTTGGATATGTACAAAATACAAACTAAGTGCATGCTAAAACATACGTTAGGAGTTCAACAGTAGGAGAGATTCCAAGGGCCCTCTCATAAGGCTAGACCTTTGATGTGGGTAAGCAGTTGTAATTAAAAAGTTTTGTAATGCATTTCAACTTGTATGTCAAATACAAAAGAACAAAGGTAATTATAAATTAACACAACTTCAAATTTGCGTTAGTGCTGAAACAACAAAATGATATAATTAAAATGTAAAAATTAATAATAATTGTAGACTTTTAGTCCGGATCTACTTACGGGTGTTGTTATATCGGAAAAGTTCGACCAGGTTTCGCTCCGATCCGAGTGTGAGACGAGCAACCGACGACGCGAGCTCCGTCTCTGGTCACCATATTTAAGCTCTGCGAATCGGAGCGAAACCTGGTCGGACTTTTCCGATATAACAACACCCGTAAGTAGATCCGGACTAAACGTCTACAATGTGATGTGCTTACGAAAGTTTTAGCTCAAAAATTAATAATAATTTTCACATTTTAATGCTATTATGGATTTCAGCAAAGTAACGCCTCATTCCATACAAAATAATACAAAAAACGCTTTAGAAATGTTACCTCAAATTTGAAGATCAAGTATTTTTTTACGCAAATGTTGAAGTTTCGTTCAATTATCCTTGTACGGGGCCTTAACCTTATGCTACTGAAGAAAACTTTTATTCTGAACGTTGCATCACATTATCATAATTATTTACAAGGCTGCAGTGCGGATGTTGCCAACTGCAGGTATTTCAGATTGAAAACAACGTTGAACCACGCTCTAGATCATCGATTTTTTTAAGGTTCCGTAGACAATAAGAAACTCTTCTAGTTTCGCTATGTGCGTCCATCCATCTGTCCGTCTGTCCGTCCGTCCGACCCTGATTCAAGATTGATTAGCGTGTGTTCTGCCGCCCCGCTACCACCGCTACATTTTTGATCAGTTTACAAAGTCACTCTGCTGTGTGGTGCCGGCCTATACTTCGTTTTTTTAGCATTAGAAATTTAGTAAACAAAGAAGCAGCCTCAGCAGGGCTAGTCAACCTAAAAATCGTCTGCCTAATTTATATATATATTTTTTTAAATATACATACCTACTTAGTTCACTGTTGAGCCAAGTAAATACAGCTTTCTATATACGTTTCAAATGTTATATCTATGTAATAATAAGCAGTAGCCCTGCTTCTTTGTTAACAAAATTTCTAATGCAAAAAAAACGAAGTATAGAGAATAGCACCAACCCAATTCTTCCCGCGGGTGTCGTAAAAAGCGACTAAGGGACACAAACCGGGGGGTGGGCAGCAGCGCCCCCTGCAGTACAATTCCACCGAACTGCGATCCCCAACCCGCATGCCCAGCGTGGGGATTATGGGCATTACCCTCTATGATAGCACAACGTGGCGCTCTTTAGGGGAGGGGTATGTCCAGCAGTGGACTAGTATAGCCTGACGACAAGTCACTCTGTCCGATTTAGTTATTAAGATGAGTCACTCTGTCCGAGCCTACAAAGATTGTGAAAACGCGACAGAACCTGGCCCGTGTATAAAACATCCGTTTTCATTCTGGTGACATTGTTTTACTAATATCGAAAACGGGTATCGAGTAGCAAAACCGGTCCGTGTCTACTAAGATCGTTAAAACGCGGCTCCAGTGATCCACGAGATTACATTTCAAAATTACTCAATTTGATGATTTTTTATGGTTTCGTTGTTTCTTTAATTAGTTTTCCCACTGAAGTATCCTCCACTCGGCTCAAGACGGACAGCTGCTGTTGCGGCGGGGAGTAAATAAATTCAAATTAACTCAAGTGGGGTACATTTTCTGGCATCAGCAAAAACGCAGCCGATCCGAGGGGCTGCATTTTTTACCCGACTACGGAGAGGCCTAAACTGAGGGAAATGTGTTTGACTCGTATTTATTTAAGTAAATATGTATGTACGAGTGTGTCCATTTCTATATGAAGAAATTCGTAACTCCTTGAAAAATTGATTTTGTCAAATAACATCTTAATTGCATTAAAAAGTTAAAATTACTTTGCTGAATTCCGCCAAAAATCCCACAAGCACCATGCGGTTAGCTTATGCACCGCCCTCCCTCCCACTTTTTCAAGCAGAAGCAAGACACGAACACACCACCACCAATACTTGTGTGAGAAAACACGCGACGCGTTTCGCCTCTAACACGAGGCATCCTCAGGCTCCCAAATGCAAGTGACCGTCTCCGCAAAAACGCTCCGTATTTATAGGCTAGGCCGCCCCTCCCCCCGATGACGCAATGTAACCGTTAAACTGGTGACCGTTAAACCGTTTCAACCGCCTATGGGCTATTATTGTTTTGTGCAAATATATCGATTAATGGGAAAATAGAAGACCTGCCCACCTGTTCATTCAGCATTGTAAACAAATTTGGAAATTTCCAGCTGTTCAAGTATAGACAATCTCAACCCCTTACTGCAGGTGTGTAAAATTTCCAAATTATGGTTATTATTAAGTACATGACCCGTATCCAAAAGGTGTTTGGCAAAATGAGATTTATCCGGATGATTGTTTCGGAAAGCCGCCACATGCTCCCTACACCAAGTTATAAAACTCCTACCGGTCTGGCCAATATACACTCCATTACATTCCGGACAAGCAACTCTATACACCCCAGACCGCTGGAATCTATCCACCCTCTCTTTTTGATTGCACAGATTTCTATTTAGACGGGTGGGGTGGGGTGGGGTGAGATAAAATAAAATAAAATAATTAATTTTAGACACGGTGAATGTAACTATCTGTTTTTAACAGGTGTTTTTTTAAATTTTTTCTGACTTGTTAGTCGACGTCTTGCATCTTAATAGTTTTTTGTGCATAATTCGTTGTGTTGATGAGAATAATGTGAAATAAACGTGTTTATTTAGAGGTGCATCTAGTGAGTGTATTCTACAGAACAGAGAAATAGGATAGAAAGCGCATTTAGGCTTGGCGCGGGCGACGATTTTGCTCGATTGAAGTAGTAAAGAATCCTGGGGGGTAAATTGGGGACAGCGGTTCGCATACAAAAAATGCGTTAGAGCAATTGTTACCAATTTTCTTTAATCTGTGGGTTCTATCGTGTGATCAGATTTAGGACTAAAGCCATATTTCAGTAGCCCATATCGAATAGCAGCAGTCAGTCCAACCAGAGATATTTTCGACCCCTTGTTGACCACCTAGTCATGACTCCTCGTCTATTTTAGTTGGTCTTAACGACGTAATTATATGAGAAATTTAGTTGATATTAAGGTGTCCATATAAGTCCAAAATATTACAGGAAAATTACTAAACAAACATTATGGTATTTACGATAACATCACTCGTTGGACCCAGCTACTTTACCCACAGGCTATTAAACTTTTTTGACTAAACGCTTCTAGTATTTTTTGGGTAATGTACTTGACTCGTATCTATGTATGTAGGTATTTCCGATTTTATGTTCACACATAAATCCTGAACCAATCTTCTTATTATTTTGGCAAATAGGAACTCAATCGCTTTGTCATAATTACGCAGGTGTCATAGAAAATATGAAATCGGCGTAAAACCCCTTATTCAACATTGGGATTTATTCGGTCGATCCCATTTTCTTAGTAGGTCTTTCTGTAGTATCATAGCAGTTGGTTTTTTTTTATTTGAGTTATATATGTAGATAAATATGTTCCAACTGAAACGTATCATCCCAATTTTATACCCCAATTTTATACAGGACGTAACAAAATATCTAATATTATGAGCAAATCCTGCAAATTTAATAGTAGCCTTCGACGACAGCGATCGTTACTGTTTGCCTGCACCAGAGTAGCTATAGAACTTTGACGTAGTCACCGCAGTAGAACTTTCCATAAATCGCTAAAAGCAACGAAGATAAGCCTCTGTCCTTGTTTTGATGGCTTATCATTTCGCTCTTGAAAATTTAATGGCAATTTTTTCTTAATTTATCAACGCCTTTACGAACATTGTCATTCTTATGTGCAGTAAAATGTTTGTTTTTTGTGCCTAGTTACGATATAAAGGACCACTTTTATTGTAGTTGACGGGGTAAATAACACGCGGAAGTTCGAGAAATAATTAAAAACGTTGGTGCGAGCAAGGAGCCAGCGGCGCGGACTAATCTATGAACATTTAATCTCAGAGAGCGTTAGCGTAGGCTGTAATGCCGAACTAAATTTATGAATGGAGCGTCCTGCAATTTGATGCAATTATTGCTGTTTTAAGAAGTTAACCAAGTGTACAATTACTTTGCTATTTAATTTTAAACTGTCTTCATAAAAAACTCCAAAAAAAAATCTCCAATATAAAACTCTTAATATGGAATTAAAGCTGGCTTAGAACAGGAATTCCTCTCAATAAAGAACATCTGTTTTGTGTAACAGAGTGTCTTAGTAGAAATTATTTTTTATAAATAAGACCCAACGATACGTTTAACTGTGATTCACTGATAGACTTCAAGTTTGAATACCATCATAAAACTGCAATTATTCTGGCGCATTGATGAGTTACAAAAAAATTATCACTCTCATATTATTAAGAGTTATACCTATGTGACTTCGGTCGTCCGTCCGTCCATCCGCCTGTTCGTCCGTTCATTCATTCGTTCGTTCGTTAGTTCGTTCGTTCCTTTGTTGGTTTGTTTGTTTGTTTGTTTGTTTGTTTGTTTGTTTGTTTGTTTGTTTGTTTGTTTGTTTGTTTGTTTGTTTGTTTGTTTGTTTGTTTGTTTGTTTGTTTGTTTGTTTGTTTGTTTGTTTGTTTGTTTGTTTGGTTGTTTGTTTGTTTGTTTGTTTGTTTGTTTGTTTGTTTGTTTGTTTGTTTGTTTGTTTGTTTGTTTGTTTGTTTGTTTGTTTATAATTTCAGTTTCAGCACCTAAGCATACTTGTATATTTAAATGCTTAACGTAGCGTCTTTAATACTTTTACTTACTTTTATCATGATGTGCACACTCTTAATTTAAGGTAGCGTTTAGTATCCTTGGTGCATATCAATAATAAGATAAAATAATAATCATCTGTAAAAGTATTATATACCTTGTTGGTCAGCCAAAATAAATAAAATAATAATAAATACCTGATCGGTAATCTGCCGTCGCTTTTCCTCTCGTAGACGTGAGTCCCTCCCACGTCCCGTGCAAAGCCGAAGTCAGCGACCTTGCACGTCCTCTCTTCTGTGATGAGTACGTTACGCGCCGCCAAGTCTCGGTGGATTATCTAAAAGAAATATAACATTTATCATCGTCATCGTCACCATCAACAGTGAAAGGGGTCTCTTCATGAGGTTGTTAGCTCAGGTTCAGTGGCCTCCGGTGGTCTCTGAGTTTCATTATGTATGACTTACTGTTTTCTTAAGGGGCTCCGTCCGAATCACTAGCGCCACCAATGGGACAAAATTAACGGCCTCGGTGGCGCAGCGGTTTGGCACGCTGACTGTAACACCGAAGGTCTCGGGTTCGATCCCCGGCCGGGTCAAACTAGGAAACGAACTTTTCTAGTTTGTCTCGGGTCTTGGATGTTATCTATGTATTTATTGTACTAAATCTATCGTCGAGTTAGCACCTATAACACAAGTCATTTAGTTGTACTTAGTATAGGGCTAACGAGATCTGTGTAATATGTCAATGAATATTTATTATTTATTTATTTAAAATAGAGTCAGATCGATATCTCATCGATGTGAATAGTGATTTTTCGAACCCGTCATCGAGAATCTAGGATTACGATACTGAGATTAATGAATGAATAATGAGAGACTAGATTATAATTAACACCAAACATTTTAATAGCACATGAAAACCCAGAAAGCAATAACGCCATATACGTCCGTTTTTTGATACTATGTAGTTTTGAGTTTTTCGCTTTAGGTTCTCGGGCATTGGTCTTAAGAATCTCTATTAAGATAAACGAGAGATTCATTTCACACTTTTGTAAAAACGCCCTCTAAAACAAGATGCGATTTTGTTTTCTATGGAAGCGCTAGTTAGCACCAGTCGAAGTAAATCAAAATAACATAATATTTTATCATATCATGTAAATAAACATAAAAAATACAACGAATATTAGTATTGTAACGGTGCAAACCTCTTTACACCATTTTTATTTCTTTTTCCATCTATCATTTTCAAATATTTAAATTATGTATGTCACTCATTCTTCGATTTCCCTCATTTTTCACACTACTACTTTACGCTTTGACCAGATCTGACTTTTTACCTGCTTCTCCGTTTATCCGTTTTTATCCAGTTTTCTGTTAATATTACTACAATTCTACAAATAAAACCACACCTAAAGTCGTTCCAGAGTTTATTTATTAATTATTAAAGTTATAAAACGTTCCAGTATTAGATAGTTAATGGTACCGATATCTGATATTTCATTCAACTGAAAGTAATGATCTAGCAGGAAATTCAGCGTGCAAGAGTTTACATTCATTTCACTTACATATTCCTTCCACAGGTTGCCCTAAGAAGTACAGTCAAGCAAAAGGTATACGTAGCCCTTCATTTCTTACTTAACCAATATATCTTGTCGTTTTGGCTTTATCGTTAAGTCGTTTTTAACTACTCGATCGCGTTAACGTAAACTCATATTTCTATGGCATCGAGGAAGCGCCACCTAGCGACAAGTATGAAAATTAAAATAGCTGAGTGCGAGTTGTAATATTTTACGTAGAGAAGTGAACACGTTTACCAGCCAAAACACGAATAAACGCGAGTGCGAGTTGTATTGTGACAGCGTTTTGCCACTTCGAACGGTTAACTTACTCATACTTACTACTCAATGCTCGATTAACGCGGTAGTAAAGTTATTCGATTGGATCTGTCAAACTCGCACTAAGCAATCTGGACACGTTATTGCTTATGTCCTACTTAATGTTTCATGTGCAAATAATGTATAATAATGAATTTATAGAATCACATCACACTAATAATAAAAAGACGAATGTTTGTTGCTTCTTCACGTCTATACGGCTAAAGCGATTTTAATAAAATTGGGTATGGAGTTAGCCGACACCCTGGATTAACACATAGGCTACGTTTTACTGCGGGAAAATATCTTATTCCCGTGGAAAAATCGATAAACCGCGGGTAACGCCGCGGGGCGCAGCTAGTACAGTATAATAATGAAATTATCAAACTCTGTAAGATTATGCTGTAGCCCTTTTAAAAAAACACAAATTCTAAAAATCGGCCAAGAGTGAGTGAGACTCCCGAAAAGACCCCCAAACTCAGAAGAAATCAGATATTTGTTATAGAATGTTGTACAGGGAGCGTCGTATATTTGTACAAATGGCCCCAGTCTGGGTGTATTTCTATGTATCTGATTTCCTTGCGTGGCGTTTATACCAGGACAAGTGAAGTAATCACGTGTCTTGCTCCAATACAATCGTATTGTGTGGAAGTTAGAGCGGTGGTAGCGGAGCGGTGTAAAACGCCGGCTTCTCAATCGGGAGGTCGTGGGTTCGAACCCCGGCATGTACCAATGACTTTGTTTTCTGAGTTATGTACATTTGTGAAATTATAGTAGCAATACTACTCGCTAAATGTGAAGGAAAACATCGTAAGCAAACCCTAGTGTGTGAGGTGTTAGCGTACTTCAGCGCTTGCTACGTACAATGGCCCAACTATGAGGATAAGTGCGGAAATATCAGGTCTAACTAACTATTGTATGGAAGTTATTCTTATTTTATCACTTGGCCAGTTTTTAGGGTTCCGTAGCAGAGGGGTGCCATTTGAAAATAAAAAACGGTGTATAGTCCTTAAGAAGAATTTACATAAGAGCTCCCTTATTTCACTGAACTCATATGGTAATTATAAAGTAGGCATACCTGTACCAGTTAAAGACTATATCTCGGGTACCGCCGCCTTCAAATTACGTTGAGGCTACGCTACGTGTCACTAGAACTATTTGTTCTAGTATCACGTATCAAACTATACTTTTACTAGAAAAAATACATTTATGAGAAACTTGCTAATCCTTATGGATTTTAACATAATTTCTTTTTTCTTTTACACTTCAAAGAACCGACGTGTCCTACAAACACTTCCTCGCAACATCTCTGGGAGAAGGGTAAGACTGAAAATCGGTGCTTTCACAACTTTAAGCACTGTAAGAAAAGTGATAGCATCAGCTGAGTCATTCAATTTCGCCTCATTAAGTTTAGTGAGGCAAAATTGAATGACTCAGCCACTATAATATTATAGTTAGTAATAAATATGAAATATAATGTGTTCATGTAGGTACTTACTTACATGTGTTTTAGTACTTCCTTCTAGCTAGATTGTGAAGGGTTAGAAATTTATTTTTATTCTTTACTAATTGTGTCTCGCAGTTTATCGATTTTCTCATAGGATTAACATATTTTCCCAAAGTAAAACGCAGCCTATGTGTTATTCCAGGGTGTCGGCTAACTCCATACCAAATTTTATTAAAATCGCTTTAGCCGTTTAGACGTGAAGACGTAACAAACATACACACATACTTTAGCCTTTATAATATTAATGTGATGTGATTAAAATTTTACATTTCTTACCCCGTTAGAGCTTAGAAACTCCATGCCTCTTGCTACTTGAAAGGCAAAGTGGGTGAGGTCCCGTGACGTCAGGCACTTGCTGCCGCCGTGCGTGTTACCATAGTGACGCTCAGCCCTGGAGTCTCGCAGGAATTGCTGGAGCTTGCCCAGGCTCACGAATTCCATTATCACAAGGGTTGGCTCCTGTTGAAGGAAAGCAGAAGGAAAGATTGGTCAGAGTGGTTTGTTCTAAGATATTTAAAACAATTAGGTCGATGTCTAAAGTGTTCAAATACCTCAGCGCTTGAAATTGCCAATCCGCGATGGGCACGCGTGGAAATTAAGCCCGTACTCTCTCTCTGAGAGTAGGCCTGTGCCCTGGGATGTTTATACGAGTAGGCTACATGATAAAAAAAGAGATGGCACCGAAAAAGGCGAAGAAAATGGGGGCTTTACACTCTACATACTGTTTAATGGACCGTGTTGCACAAAAACCAACCAACAATACTAACTTGCGAGAAAATGCTTTTTACCCGACTGCGGCGGAGCGTAAAAAAAGTTTTTGTGTTTGGCTCTTACGTATGTAAACATGTCCGATTTTATGTTCCCTTATACCCCTAATATTTCCTCCGTAACCAATGGTCAAATTTTAAAAAATGAGATGATGTGACAAAAGTTTGCGCGAGGGTCACAGGCTGTAAGAAATAAATAAAACGAAAACAAAAAAACTGAAGTAAAAAATAACCAACAACCTAACAACTGAAGGTAGGTAGGAAGGTCTAAGGTACAGTCTGTTATCTTTTAGAATATACCTCGGCTACTATCGTATAGAATCGGATATATTCGTGTAACAGGAATATCGGAGCTAATACGACACTTAATTTTACATGACTTTTCGAAATAGTGAAGAAAAGTTTTATACAGAGCAGGAAGTAGTATTACACTCGTGTGCTTTCGGCGAAAACCAAAGCCTACTCTAGAACCCGAGGTATATTCTAAAAGCTAACAGACTGTAACTAGGTTGGTCTCACTCACCTGCTAAGAAGTTCAGCAATCGGGTAGTTGATTTTTTTTTTGTTTGTGGTGTTTTTTAATTCTGCCTGTTGGCGACAGACCTTTTTTATTGTTTTATTTTGACTTTTTGTATATATTGTCTTTTTTTACTTATGTCAGTTTTTAAATTTAGTTCTATGCAAGTTGTCTGTTCTTGTCATTAATTGTCTTGTAAATATTATTGATTAAACTCGGATTTATAAATAAAATATTTACCTATTATTAAAACAAAAAAGTAGGGCACCATACGGTGCTTAACACTGCCCTTAATTTTTTTTAAGTGCCTCAAAACGTCTCACTATAGGGCATATGCTTTCTCTCAGAGAGAGAGCGGATAGATGGACAATAACAAGCGCTGTGGTATTTGAACACCCCAGACACTCACGTTTCCCTTTATGTTGAACCTTTTTCATACAACCTACATATTTGCTTATTTTTCATGTTTTCGTTCAATCAGACGTTTTCAGTAATATTGTGATGATGCTGATAAATATAAAACGTCTGATCAAAAACATGGAACAAAAAAATCTAATACATAAAATAATCCGTAACATACTGGAGCTTTGATCAGAAGTAGGTAAGATCAAACGAAGCAGTATTTTTTAAATTCAGATCACGATTACTTTACGGTTATTGAACCACAAGAACGTGTTAAGTCTAGCCAAGACAATTTACCAAACGACAAAATAACACTGAATAATAGGTGCCAACAAGGAGTAACAATATCTATTTTCACATCCGTGGCTGCTATAACTGTTAGAGGCTTGTTTTACATTTTCCTTTCCATAAGCTGCGTTGACACTATCAAAGTATGCTTGGACAAACTAGATTTGACGGCTTTTTTGACGCAACTTTGATCATTGCAACACTTATCAAAGCGCACTTGGATGACGGCGTCGAATCAAAGTGGACTTGAACCGCGTTCAACTTTTCCAAGCCTACTTGGATGTCAATTGTCAGTTGATAAATCAAAATGGCGTCAACTGCAAAAACGGTGGCACTTCGCAAAATCTTCGATCTTGACTGCTCAAAGAATGAAGAAAATTATCAAAGTGAACTATGATAGTGCCAATAGGTATCAAAGTGAACTTTGAACAAAGCTACTTTGTCCAAGCATACTTTGATAGTGTCAACGCAGCTTTAATTCTAATGGTTTTTAAAAAGGCGGCAAGGGTGTTAATATTATTAAGCCGTATGTGTGACGTCATTTGGCGGTTACGTCCTTTTAGAATAAGACGAAATTCAAGCAGAAAGTCATCGAATTTCCGAAAGTATGCGTCGTTTTATTTCGTATCTAGTTTCCTTTAAGACAGTAAAATACGTATGCTAAAAAATGTTGTCAATTAATGCTTTTTCGGGTGCATCCTAGCGCCACCAACAGAATATCACCCCAAAGTGCCTTAAACCTTCCTAAGAAAAGGCCTGTGACCTGCATTGGGACGTTTATAGGCTACATAAACGGCCTCGGTGGCGCAGCGGTTTGGCTCGCTGACTGTAAAACCGAAGGTCTTGGGTTCGATCCCCGGGTCAAACTAGTAAACGAACTTTTCTAGTTAGTCTCGGATCTTGGATGTTATCGATGTATTTATTGTATTAAATCTATCATCGAGTTAGCGCCTATAACACAAGTCATTTAGTTGTACTTAGTATAGGTCCAACGAGAACTGTATAATATCAATAAGTCCATGAATATATTTTAATTTTTTTTCCATAAAAAACGGTGTGACATAATCTCTTTACACATCCGCTGAGATCACAACTACTAGGCTTGATTTACATTTGCTTTATTTCCATACTTTTCTTTCACGATAATTTCATGCGTGTTTTACATATAGGTAGAATAAAATAAAGATACTAAAAGCGCACAACCGTCAGACATAGGATTTTTTTTGGCAAACTTTCATGAGCCTACTTTTTTTACATGAAGACAAAGGTTTTCAGAAGTAAAATTACTAATAATAAGAAAATCTCTCAAACTCAAAAATAATCAATGCAATCAGTCGATAAAAACTTCAATAAAATCGATTTTCTATCACTAATAAGATATCATTATAATTTTCTGTTTTCTTAAATCCTTACTTTCTCTGTGCAGCATCCAATCAGTCTAACCACATTGGGGTGGGTGCCCAGGCCCTTCATCACAGCCAATTCTTGAAGGAGATCCGACTTTTCTTTTTCCGACGCGTTTTCTTTCAGCGTTTTCACCGCAACCGTCTGCTCGCCTTTTTTACCTGAAAAATACGCAAATAATTTAGCCCTAGGTAATTTTGTTTCCATTATGTTTTGTGGGCGTTGAAGGGAAGGAAGGTCTAAATAAATAATGGACGTTTGATCTTGAAAAACCGCCGAGTGCGTGCAGAATAAAATTCGCACGTTAAGGCGTTACTAACACCACCAAAGGAATTAAAGTAACTCGTAACTTGGTTTTCAATACTTCTTTTTTTTCAAAATATTTACATAAATGTCGACAAATGTGACAACTATTTTTAGTAGCCACAGTCGAGAATAAAGGAAATGTTTTTGGCAGAATTGCTTTAAAGTCCTAGATTCTTGAACTATATTTATTGTGGACGTGGATCTAGTATATTGGTATAGGTAAATAAATATAATAAACTCTGTTTCTAAGTTTTAAAACAAGTTTTTGGCTACCGTGGTTAACCTTTTCAAGCGTAAAACATATTTTTTTGAGTGGGCGCGTCCTTTCAGTTTTGACCTCATTCGCGTTTCATTTCAATAACTTTGATCAATAACTTATGGCGCAAAAATTTCCTAAATGTTACAGATTAATTTGTGCCCATTATAAGCTAGATCTATAGGGTGACTTCGAATTCGATTGACAAATTTTAAAGCGACATTCAAACCATGATAAAGAAACATATGGGCTGGTTTTGAAAAAAGAATAAAAGAAATATTTTTTTATTAACCCAGAATTAGTTAAGCATAAACAAAAAATATCAGGACGAAAACTTACGTAAATGAAATTTAAAAAAAACATGGGTATTATGGTCAGTACCAGCCAACTCAACTGATTTTTAATTGTTTACGCACATCGGAGGACGGACTCTTATATACATTTAACATATTAGAAACACGAGTATTATTCAACGCTATGGTACTTCCTACCTCTTTGAAAATTCAATACGCAGTTTCAAGCAAAAGATCGGAAATCACGAATATTTATACACCATTACCTACCGATAAATCTATCCGATAAAATAAAAAAAGAAAGTAACATTTTTCATAATGAAAAGAGCGTTTGCTAAAATCTTGTCAGTCGAATTCGAAGTCTAGATTCGAAACCTGTAGATTGTAACAAAGGGGAATGCAACAAATTAAAATTTATTTAAAACTAGCTGACCCAGCGTACTTCGTACCGCCTAAAATTCGATTCTTCAATTTTTTTTTTCTCTCCGTAAGAACCATCCTCGTAAGACAAGGAATATTCTAAAAAAAATTATTAGCGAAATCGGTTCAGCATTCAGCGATGCATTTTAATATAATAAAAGATTATCACGAGTTTATTTCTGCTTCAAAATGATCAGAATCATGTTTATAATGGAGACATAAGCTTAATCTATAACGTTC
The DNA here is from genome assembly GCA_934045075.1 of Yponomeuta sedellus. Taxonomy (NCBI): domain Eukaryota; kingdom Metazoa; phylum Arthropoda; class Insecta; order Lepidoptera; family Yponomeutidae; genus Yponomeuta; species Yponomeuta sedellus. The sequence goes on along the minus strand of OW203727.1, from coordinate 9,482,958 downwards.
AGATTCTATCGTTGCCTAAGCTTTGATTGATGAGGGACTGATAAATGCGTCTTCTTTCAGTTAAACCAAACTGTCTCATTTTCGACAGTTTGGTTTAACAGAAAGAAGACTCATTTATCAGTCACTCATCAATCAAAGCTTAGGCAGCGATAGAGTTATACGAAAATGCTATTTAATACGCAGACAGAAGGTCCAGTATAACCAGTGTGAACATCGTCTTAGTCGTTTGCTATACTCTCCTCTGTAGCGTACTCGCTGTTTAATGTTCAAATGAGAAAATAGAATCGCTTTGTATTCGGACTTCAAATACTACCCTTCCCGCGCCCCGCTCAGTACCCGTGCATCTCGTTACCCGCTAGTTTGAAAAAAGTAAAATTATTGTGCTGGTAATTGCACTCTGTTGAAAGAAGCGTCAACGTCAACTTAAGAAACACAAAGGCTCCTAGTTTATTACAAAAACTTGAGTACTTTTACAAGAAGTAAAATTTGAATTTTCGTCGCAGTGATTAGTTAAAGTCCTCAGTCCTGATTCAAAATTCTGCTCTTATTATTAAGGCCTGGACTGAGCAGGTCAAGCTTGTCTTGCGACTACCCAGGAATAGCGCGTTCTCTTCATAAAACTAAAGTGTAAATAGAATCGTTTTTCATTTAGGCTTTACGTGCCGCCTCTATCCTTCGACCCTGGGCGTCCCGCTATACCTGTAGCATCTTAAAAACAATAAACCGATTTCGATGTCAATCCTATATGTCCCCACTGCTGGGGCACGGGTCTCTTCCTGCGTTGCAGGAAGGTTAGGCCATACTCCACCACGGCGGCCAAGTCCGGGTTGGTGGAGGTTTGTAAGACAGTGGCGGGCCTTACTGTCAGAAGTTATCAGCCGCCTAAGGCCCAGAGTGACATGGCTTAGCGACTGCCATTACATAACAGCCGGCACCCACGGCTTAACGTGCCTTGCGAAGCACGGAAGCGCTCGCAAAAATGCCACTAGCGGTTACTACCGCTAGTGGCATTTTTCCGTAACGGGACGGTCACCCATCCCGCACCTGACCGCGCCTGTTGTTGCTTACCTCGAATGATTGATTCCAATCACTCGGTTCGACTAGGCCACGAGCGCTTCAACGAGCGAAACAATAAATACTTCAACCTAATTAAAAATACAAAGGAAAATTTAAATAGAAAGTTATTATCTTAGCCTAGTTGGTTTAGGAAGTTCCGTGGCCTGTCTCGCCTTCCTATAGCGACATGTAAAGCTTTGCGGCCTTTCTGTTAATCAGCACGTAACTTGTAACTAAAAGTTACTTAGGTCTGTTATTGCGTGTGGCCTGCGTCTCCCACGTACATTCTCACACATTGAATTTTGTTAAATAACAAGTAAACTTTGACAAAAGTGGCCCGAGGCGTCATTAACTAAAAGTTACTTAAGTCTGTTATTGGTTACTTAAGTCTGTTACTGCGTGTGGCCTGCGTCTCCCACGTACATTCTTACACATTGAATTTTGTTAAATAACAAGTAAACTTTGACAAAAGTGGCCCGAGGCATCATTTGTTATAAAGTTACAGACATTTTTGACATGACATAATTTTCATGTAGGTACTACTTAGTTTTTCATAAAGAAAGATAGTGTAAGAAATTCACAATAGGCGTGACGACAGTAGATAGTCTAAGATTTAACGATATTAGGGGAAAGTAATTTATATTATATTTTATTGCACGCGAAACATTAAACAGGACATTACATAAGAAATAACATGTACAAAGGCGAGCTTATCTCTCTAAGAGATTTCTTCCAGCAAATCTTGGAAAGGCGGAGCAGCAGTAAAAAACGCGTCTATATACATGCATAAAAAGGATTTAGGATTTTTAGAAAAAAAAGAGATTACGAATTATTTTTTCAATAAGAAAAAAAAATATAGTACTACTTTTAGCCATTTTAACTGAAACACTATTACATCGCGACGTCACGCTTAGGTTAACGTTGGTAAGCTTCACCCTTCTTTTGTTGCGAATACTAGTGATTACGACGTTTGTAGCTCGACGATTACGTAGCTCGCAGTGTTATAGCGTCGAATCGGACATCATGCCCAGGTAAGGCATGATGTCCGATTCGACGCTATAACACTGCGACCTGTTTTCCCACATATTTAAAATTATTTTAGAAAAATGGCTTTAACCTTCGTTAAAAGTTAGTTAATTAATGAAATATACCTTTTTTGTAATAATAGATGTGTACCCACATCTTAGAAGAGGATTTGAAAATCTTTTATCATGCCTATTATAGTGGCCATTTTCCTTTATCAGAATATAAGCATAGGATAACAAAATATAATAAATATACATTTTGAATTTCCTATAAATGAAAGTCCCACGTATATTCTTACATATTGAATGTTGTAAACCAATAAGTAAACTTTAACTCCAGTGGCCCGAGGCGTCATTCGTTATACGGACATTTTTGGCATGTTATAATTTTCAAGTAGGTAATACTTAGATTTTTTTTTTTCAAAAATCCACAGTAATACAATTAAAATAAACAATAGGCTCATGGCTTTCCTGGCGGTCTTGTGCCGTCCGCATCCAGCGACTGATTTTACCTTCACGCAACTCCTTATACTACATATTTTTTAATGTAGCCTATATAATATGTCCCACTGCAGGGCTCAAACTTTGTTTTAGAAAGAAAGAGTATGTTCTTAATTACCACGCGTACCCACCGCGGATCGGCAATTTCAGCGCTGAAGTACCAAAGAAATTAGAACTACTTGAAATGTAATGTACCTATTTAGAGGCTAAAAATTCCACCCATGCCGCTTCGAACTTCCATGGATTCGAACCCGCGACTTCTGGCTATCCGTGCCAGCGCTCTTTCCAACCGAGATAATACGTAATACAGAGAATATTAAAGAGGTTCGAAATTTCACTGACGCCGGTGAGTCGCCCATTAGCTCGGTTGGAAAGAGTGCTAGCACGGATAGCCAGAGGTTGCGGGTTCGAATCCCGGCATGGGTGGAATTTTTAGCCTCTAAATAGGTTTTTAGTTAGTGCATTAAAAGAGTATAATATAATGTAGGGTAGTTTAGCCGGTTTTCGGCCATTTAAGGACATTTTCATATTCAGAGCGATTTTTTTCAATGACAGAGTAAACAAAAATGGACAAATAAAATACTTTTGAATCGTAAAACTATTGCAATTTCCATTTTTCAAACCTTCATCTAAGAAAACATTATCGTTTAATTATAAAAAATAAAAATATCGTGAGGTGTGAATTTTGCCCTTTCCCGGCCACCTATTTCAGTTTACGGCCATTTGTTTTGTTAGTTTTCGGCCAATTTTTGTTTTTTCTAATAACTCTATTACAACACTATTTTTATGGTGGTGTATCGTTTTTAAATAACAATAAAATGAGTAAAAAAAATCAAAGAGCTTTTAATATTATTTACTTAAAACTAAAACATTAACCAATTTCCGGCCTCTCAATAAATCATGGCCGATAAACAAAATTGGTCAACCCGGGTTTCGGCCACCTTGCATAAAATGGCCGACAACCTAATTTGAAGGAGTTAACTTTCGGCCGCCAATGTCAATATATAATTAAACTCTTTCGAACAAATCAAGGATGAAAGAGTTCTCTTAGATCAGGATCTTAGTTAATATAAGAGAAACTTATTGAAGTAAATAGATTTACTAGTATTTATCACCGCTTTTATAAATGACCGAAAAATAACCTAAATATGCTTAGTTCTCGGTCATTTTATTACACTTAGGCCGAAAAGTGGATTTACGAAGTCCCTCTCCCGGCCACCGTTATACAAAACAATTAAAATGGATTTTAAGCACGAATGCAATTAGTAAACATGCGGCCGAAATCTAACTGCATAAATCAGGATACTTTTTAAATTATATCTTAACAATATGATTTGGAAAAAGTGATTATTCAATGGTAAAGTAATGAATTTATAATCGTAGGATCGGTGTCAGATTTCGGCCAGGGGGCCGAGAATCCACTGGCTCGTCAAAATTGAAGTTAGTTATCCGTCCACCTAATATTTACTAAAAGTACTAAGTATTATAGACATTTTCATCAAAATAACATCAGTTTAACATATTAACTGTGCATTATAGTAATATTTTGGTGGATAAATCAATACACAATGTCGTAACTTACCATGCAAATAATTGGCGCGCACTATTTTTTTCTCTGCTTTCGACACACACTCACATTGCTTGAAACGCGAGGGAAAACTGACGAAACAAATGAAACGCTACTAAGATAATTAATTATGTAGGCAAAGACATCATTAGAATCTATGCGGTAACAATAGATTTTTTACTCGGGCGTATTTTATTTTCTTATTATTTCGTAAAAACTGCGTGATAGCCGAAAACTGAAGGTGGCCGGCAAACCGACTAAGTTACCCTACCTATAATGTATAGGATTCTTTAGATTTCCTTTCGGTACCTATCTTAATACTCTTCGTGTAACTTACGTCTTATTTATCTTGTTTAGTCTGCACCTTCTGAGTACAATCCACGGTTCCTTGGAAAGTAACAAATTGCTTTTATGAATAGACCGAAAAAGGTAACACCAGTGAACGTGTGATAATCGAAAACTTGTTAACCAACTATAATATAAAGCTAGAACCCAAAATAATCTCTCACTCACTCACTGATTCGACACTCTACTTGTTTTCTCGGAAAAAAATGTCCTGCGTTAAAATAATGTAAGAGAAAGTTGCAGGAAATGTACGAATGAAGTTCACCTGTGAACCCGATTTTCGATTTTTTATTGTTTTTTTGGGTGCAACGAATACCAGGCCACTCAGAAAGTTTTTCAAAAAAATGTTTTTATGTATAAGACACTGGCCACTTGTAATTGTTTTGAAAACGTCGATTATTTAAAAGTAAAAATACTACTGTTCGATTTTCAAATTTCCCTCCGCATTTTTTTGAGAGCCAATTCATAATTTTCTTGTCTCATTAAAAAATGGATCTGCATCGAGAACATTTTCGTGCTATGATTTTTTACGATTTCAAATGTGGCTTAAAACCTGATGAGTCATTTGATCGACTTCGAATTGCTTTTATGGATAAAGGACTTTCAAAAGCAACCATCTACCGCTGGTATAGCGAGTTCAAACGCGGTCATCATACTTTGGGGGATGAACAAAGGAGTAGTCGTCCTACGACGGCTGTCACCGAAGAAAGTGTGCTGGCAGCAAAAAAAATAATTCAAGAAAACAGACGAATTACGTACGAAGAGATTCAGCATTCACTGCAGATTGGTTCAGGAAGTGTTCACAAGATTTTGCATAAGCACCTTCGCGTAAGGAGAATAGTTTCCCGCTGGGTGCCGCACAACCTCACCGAAGCTCAGAAGCAGGCCCGTGTGGATTGGTGCCGTGATATGTTACAAAAATTTGATGCTGGCTCGTCACGGCGCGTTTATGACATTGTGACAGGTGACGAATCCTGGATTCATCAATATGCTCCAGAAACAAAGCGTCAGTCGACAGTTTGGCTGTTTCAAAATGAACCAACGCCTACGAAAGTGAAGCGATCGAGGAGCGCGGGAAAAATTTTGATCGCTAGTTTCTTCACTTTGACGGGGTACCTAATTTCAATTCTACTTCGAGACCAAAGCAGCATCAACGCTGAATGGTATAGCACAAAATGCCTGCCAGATTTTTTTCTGACTTGAGTAACAAGCGACCGAACACCGGGCTCCGGGCGGTTATTTATGTATTATGTTATTTCGGCGGTTTTAATATATGAAGTGGGTGGGTAAAGACACAATAATATTGGTAACCGAAAATAGATAGGTATTTTCATTCAGAATTCAACAATCTAAGTAGGATGTTATTGGGCATTCTGGACCAGCTTCCATTCGTTTGAGCTCACGACGCACCGCGCCGGTTGGCGCGGCTTGTCGCTCTCTCAAACTCATTACAGCTATTCCAGAATACCCAATAACATCGAGTGATTCTAATTTATAGTTTCAATAATTTTACGAGCAACCTACACAGTTTATGATAAATTCCATCAATGAAAACGAATGACACTAGGAAGCTTGAGTGAATGCAACTCACCATCATCTTGGTGGAGATAGGTCCGCATAGTCACTGAGTTGAATTAAATAAAGGATCCCCAAGCTCAACTGAATTGTATTTACCCACTAGCTATGTTTTGTGCAGTTTCGTAATATACTAGATAAAACAGCACACATTATTTGCGGTATCGGTTAGGTTTCCTCATTAAGACAATGACATGAAATATTCCAAGTGATACTTGTATTTACCCAGTCATAGTTTTGTGACCAGATTGGCTTCTCCCACTGAATGAGTTTAACACCACTGGTGTCTACTTTTCATAACAGTGACACAAAACTTTGCTTTTTCAACCCAGTTTGTTTTGTAGTCAGATTGACGTCTCCCACATGAACAAGGTACAACACCACAAATTTTGTTATCAGATTGACTTCCCGTGATGGCCCTTCATACAATAACATAAAAGTACAATTTCAACTTAATCATATTTTGTGGTCAGATTGACGGCTCCCACTGTTAGAAAGATTCAGCACCACAAATTACTTTGTGATCAGATTGACTTCATGTGATGAACCTTCTTGCGCAACAGTGACACAAAACATTTTCGTCTTAACTGTATTTTATGGTCAGATTGACGTCTCCCATTGTAAAAAAGGTGATTCCAACACAACAAAATTTTGTGATCCTTTTCATGTGACACAAATACTGGGTGATTGGCAGAACCAGGAAATACTTGTATTTTAGGCATATTTTATGGTCGGCACAAAGAATACCTTACTTTTCCCACAAAAATGTTAGTGATCAGATTGAAGTCTCCTGTTTATCGTTCACTACGGAAAACACAAAACATTGCACAGTAGGAAAAATGTACTTCTACAGTTACTTGAATCCTTGGGTATACTTAAGTAAAATCGTGAATTAATGATAATATCACTGACACATAAAAGTATACTTTCATTAATGGAAATCTATTTCCTACTAACGTGTCACTTTAGTTAACGCGAATGCGAATATGATAGGTGGCTGGCAGGGATTGTCAACCTTTAGCTGTTGACGCAGGAGTTATAAATTTGATACGAAGTATACACGGTGTAAGAAAAAATATGTTGTCAAAAAGTACAGTTTTATTTATAAAAGTTGGTTCCTTTGAACATTCCTTAAAGGTATTCCGGTAATAAAGCATTTTCCATGTTATTATTTTTTTAAGACTTGATGTTAAAGTATTTTAAGAAATCATGATTTTGTAAATACGACCGACAGCATTTTGTCTTTTTTTAATTGAAACTTGAAGATATTATTCTCATCCCATTATACGTAACTGAACCTATGCAGATAGTTTTATATTTTTTCAACAGTTTTCTAACATCAGTTCTCGTTCATTTTCTATCTAAATTTATCTGTAACATACAGTAAAATAAATACAGTAAATTTTACATAACCCATAAATAAAGAATTTAGAGGGGTCATAATATTTTAATGTATCACCTACATAAGAGATAACCAAAGGTTGACTATACTAGCTATACTCTAGTCTAAGATCCACACGGAAAAAACTCGTTGCATCAAAATATTTAGCTGTAGGTATCATTAATACCTAATGTTTGACTTTCACATAATATTGTGGAGTCTACCAAATGCTTTATAAAGAATACCTAGATAAGTATTATTTATCCTGAAATACATTTATATAGTAATTTCATCGATATCATACGATGTTTTCTATGGATAAGCTAGAGGAATTAATTATAATTTCCTATTTAGCTCATCATCCGATTTCTGGTAACTGGAAATAACAGTTTATTTTCTTCTGCTATAGTGAAATATTCACCCAATTCGAACATTATCTGATTAAGATCAAGAAAATCTAAAGTAAATTGCAACATGTGTATCTAGGACTATTTACTCCTACCTAGGTATGAAACCTACGAATTTGCTACGTTAACGTTATTGGATCCGTTGCAAGCTTCTGATTGCGAAACATCTTACCTACAATAATCGATATATTGGTCACATTATGTTGCAATGGCAACCAGCCACATTAACTTGAGCTATTAAATAGTGCTGACATTATGAGAATAACATATAGGCTTGACCTTGCTACCGGTCAAGATGATTTGGTTAAGTACCTACTTTTGAAGGCAAAGCAAAAATTTTGGGTGTTCGATACTAAAAAGTAATATGTATTACTTTTATCAACAATCACCTATATTCATACACCTATAAATAAAGGCGATTTTCGCATTTACTTCATTACAGTACTTGTAATAAAAAAACAACATACACATTTAGGATATAAACCTATAACACCCTGATTTATCTAAAATTCTCATCACTTCCGATAACGTGATAACGCTGTTCAGTACAGTCTCCGTGTGGTGTAATTATCTACGACTTCCTCGCTACCAGTCACTCCATCGGTATCAAAATGTTAGTAAGTATATTTATTTACATCCTAATTTTTTTTTTTTACGTGTTCCACTGACTAAACCGTATTAGTCCCTATATGAAAACTATGTCCCGAACTATGTCTAAAAAATATGTTCCAGTCACTACATTTATCTAGTATAGTAATTACAATACGGTGTATAAATCGTTTAGGTTAAATGTATAAGACTGGTATAAAACTATGTTATTATTATTTCAGGTCTGACTCCGAGTTTGAATTCTCTGGTGTACCTATTGCTGTGCAGTCGAGTAAGAAGCAAAAGACTCCAACCAGCTCCAAACGCAAAGCATCGAGCTACGTTGAGGAGACAGTTAGGTAAGAATACAATACATCTATAGTTTATTATAAATGATTGTACACTTTACACATCGTTTCAAATGACGATTCCCTCGATGTAATCAAGCTGTTGATGAAAATCTTGGAACATTGAAAGAGATAACAACTGTTTATTTGTTTGTTTCATAACTAAAAGTTGTTTATTCGTCTTAATAATTCAAACCATAGGTTTGACCCTTAAACCTTATTTTCTATAGCCTAAAGCCGGGGCCGCTGCACCATGTTACGCGTGTTACAAAAAACGTAACACTTAAATATAATAAAAGTGGGACATGGTATAACACGTTAGGTACTTGTTATATAACGTTACGTTACGTAACACGTAAAGTGTTAATACCACTCCCCATTTTTGTTTTAATAACGTGTTACATTTTTTGTAACACGCGTAACATGGCGCAGCGGACCCGGCTTAACATTGATCGTTACGGTAAATGTTTACATCCAGGGAAAAGTTTACTGGAATAGAATTAGTCTCGTTATATTATTCGTTGTTACGTTGTCGCGTCATTTGACTCTAGCACACCGCTGAGTCATTGAATCGTTGATTACATTGCAGGCATGTACTCGTAAAGGTTAACATGCTGTCGACTGTTTACTTTGCATCTTACTAGTCGTGGGTTCGATACCCGCTTCGCGTAGTATTTTTGTTTTCCATGTAAGATATGCTTATTAAGAATCACTTGGGATATTTGCTTATTAAGAATGACATATATGGGATAGATCAAAAGTAGATATGTACCCTTCATATTAAACTATCATCCACTTCATACTCGTTCAATGTATGTGTATCTCCTATAGATAGCCTACCCAATCGGAATATAGGTATAAGTTTATGAAGGTACTTATGTTTTAAAATATATTGTTCACTTTTACAGGTCTGCAAGCACCTTAAAGAAAAAGACGGTGGGAGATCTTTTCGGGATTTTGCGAGACGCAGAGAAGGTCGCTAAAGCGACTCCCGAGCAGCACCAACTGGGGTCGAGTCTAGTGACGCGGGTCGCCAATGGTCACGTTCGTCGGACAGCAACGACGGAAGGAGAATTCTATATAGAATTGAAGGTCTACAACACTACCGATGCTGCAAGTACCAACGTTCAAGAGAGGTGGAAAAAAGCGTTGATGGTAATAAAATTGCAGACTGATACGGACACACCGCACTGGGACGTATTACAGAAATTTATTAAACAAGTTTATTCACTGTATGATAATAGTGAGGCGAGTTTTTTTAGTGATAAGATAAATATAAAATAAAATTCCTTTAATTTATAATAAACATATTATTTTGCTACTTACCTATTTATTTTTGTGTCTAAAACCTAAATTTTAATTATCTGTTTCCTGGTCAATCTTACTACTTTTTATTTACAATGCCTTATTGCATTACTTGCAAAACTCTTGTCAACCCAAAAAGTTGGGTGGGTCATATGCGCAGCACTGACCACAAAAGCAAAGTCGCAACTCATCATTTGTCAGAAGATGTTGAGGTTCTGACCTCTGCATTCCGTAATCGTATTGCAACTTATAAGATACAGGCTAACGGTGATGGTCAGCACTCAATTGAAACCTTTTTCGAGTCTATCCATAATAAATTAAAATCTCTGATTGATATTTCATTGAAAAAACACGTTTGCATAAAAGTCAATGTTGAGCTTTTTTCATTTTTCCTTATGTACAAAAACGATTTGCAAGAACTAAAATCGTTTGGCACGAAAAACATTACCATACACATGAACCACAACTTCAATTCCATTTTTTCAGAAATCATAAATACATTGAAAAAAAAGCTTGAAGAGTTTCAAGAGCGAGATAGCGGTTGGACATTTTTGAGTAACTCTCATTTGGAAATCAATGTAAATAAATATCAACCATTGAGTGGGTCATCGTTTATAGATTTACCAAAATTTATAAAAAACAAAAAAACATGTTTGAATATAAAAAATGATGATCCTTATTGTTTTCTTTGGTGTGTTACAGCTGCTCTATTCCCTTCAAAGAGCCACCCCGATCGTGTCTCGTCTTATCCCGATTTTCGCGATATTTTTAACACTCAAGGCTTATCATATCCAGTAACTTTTTCTGACATCCCGGTGTTTGAAAAAAATAATCCAGATATCGCTATTTTTGTGTATGGCTTACAAGGCAAAAAAACTGTTGTAGGTCCACTATACAGATCAGAGTCTTCCACTGCGAAAAATATCGTTCATCGGCTATTTCTCGAGAATGATGAGGGCTCTCACTTTTGTTTGATCAAAAACCTTCCCCGTCTGGTTAGAAGCCAAATATCTAAACACCATCAGCAACTGCATTTTTGCTCATCATGTCTGTTATTTTTTAAAACATCTAATGAACTAGTCATTCATGCATGTGGTGGTATTGCTACAGCTCTTCCTAACCAAGGGTCGGTTCTTCAATTTAAGAATTACGAACGAAAACAAAACATACCCTTTATCATTTATGCTGATTTTGAGACTATGCTTCAACGTCATCTGGGGTGTGAAGCAGACCCTAACATTGCGAGCACTAGCCTGCTACAACAACATGTGCCCTCAGCGTTTGGTTACTATATTGTTTGTACAGTGGATGCCAAGTATAATCGCTACGTCAGCTATCGGGGATCAGACTGTGTATCAAAATTTGTAGAATGGTTGTATCGAGACATGAAGCAAATACACACTATTTTAAAAGCTAATATTAAAATTATATTCACGGATAATGATTCACAAAATTTTGAAAATGCTGTCCGCTGTCATATTTGTGATAATCTTTTAATATTTGACAAGGTTCGAGACCACTGTCACATCACTGGTCACTATCGGGGGGCAGCTCACAAGCATTGTAATTTACAATTTAAACTACCAAATTTTGTTCCAGTTGTTTTCCACAATTTGTCAGGCTACGATTGCCATTTATTTATCAAAGAACTAGGCGAGGCGCCTGGTCCGATTAGAATAATACCTAAAACAAAAGAAAACTATATTTCTTTCACGAAGTATATACCATTATCGAAAGATGAAGGTATCCAACTTCGATTTATCGATTCATTTAAATTTTTAGGTACCAGTTTAGAAAAACTCACGAAAACAATGAAGGTGGAGGAATTCTCGTTGTTGAAATCATTTTTTGCAAATGACACTGAACTCAAATTACTCACTCGCAAAGGTGTTTATCCATATGACTATATGTCACATTGGAAATGCTACGAAGAAAATTCCCTCCCACCCAAATCTGCTTTTTATAATACTATCAGTGGTGAAGAAATTTCTGATCAAGATTATGAACATGCCAAGTCAGTATGGTCAACTTTCTCCATTCGTAACTTAGGTGAATACACTGATCTATACGTTAAAACAGATGTCTTGCTACTAGCCGATATTTTTGAACATTTCCGCAAAACATGTAAACGATATTATCAATTAGACCCGGCATTCTACCTCACAGCACCCAGCTTATCATTTGATGCGATGCTTTTGAAAACTAAGGTCAGATTAGAATTGCTTAGCGACTTAGCGATTATTCGGATGATTCAGGATGGAATACGGGGTGGTGTATGTATGTGTTCCAAGCGACATGCGAAAGCAAACAATAAATACATGTCTGAGTACGACCCATCACGTCCCGAGTCCTTCATAACGTATATTGATGCTAACAATTTATACGGCTTCAGCATGTCTCAAGTATTACCTTTGTCAGATTTCAGATTTTTGGAACAGTCTGAAGTGAATACCATTGATATCACATCAGTTCCTGATAATGCATCTTTTGGTTATATTCTTGAAGTGGATATTATTTATCCCACACACCTACACGACTATCACAATGATTTCCCATTTTGTCCTGAGCGATGCATACCACCCGGTGGAAAGAGTTCGAAATTAATCCCTAACCTATACGATAAATATCGATATGTTATTCATTATGTGCATCTTAAAACATGCTTGAAACATGGATTAATACTAAGAAAAATCCATAGAGTCATTACTTTTCGTCAAAGTGCTTATCTCAAACAATACATTGAACTTAATACAAAACTGAGGCAACAAGCCCAATCAACTTTCGAACAAGACTTTTTCAAACTCTTGAACAACAGCATATTTGGAAAGACTATAGAAAATACTGAACACAGAGTAAACGTCTATTTGGTAAATCAATGGAGCGATAGTCAAAACAAAACGAAAAAATGCACATCGGCAGAAAAATTGATAGCCCGTCCAAACTTTCACAGTGCTTCAGTTTTTTCCGAAAATTTGGTTGCCATCCAAATGAAACCAGAACGTGTGGTTTTAGATAAACCTATCTACATTGGGTTTACTGTTCTTGAGTTATCCAAAAGCCACATGTATGACTTTCATTATTCAATTATTAAACCTATGTATGGGAAATATGTTGAGATGTGCTATACTGATACGGATAGCTTCATCTATCATTTGTCCACAGAGGACTTCTTCCTAGATTTGAAATACCGTTTACTACCTTACTTTGATACGAGTAATTACGATAGTAATAATATACATCAAATTCCATTAAAAAACAAAAAGATTCCTGGGCTATTTAAGGATGAAATGGGTGGTGAAATTATTACAGAATTTGTAGGATTACGATCAAAACTGTACTGTTTCAAAACTTTAGAAAAAACTGTCAAAAAGGCCAAAGGAGTAAAAATGAGCGTTATTCGCGGTCTTAACTTTAGTAATTATGAGCAGACCTTGTTTGAAGGTAATGTGCTGCGCAAGAGAAATATCTTGTTTAAATCGATAAAACATGAAATATTTACGCAAAGTGTCAACAAAATAGCTCTATCGAGAAATGATGATAAACGTTTGATTCATCGGGATCAAATCTCAACTAAAGCGTGGGGCCATACCTCAATATTATGAAAATAAGATAGTAAAATTGACCATGGGATAAAATTTAAAAATATGTAATCAAAATATCGTGATATGATGTATTTCATAGATCTGTTTCAGTCTTAGATGCTATGTGTATGGATTGCGGCTGCGGTAACCGCCGCGATAGAGCTAGTGTGGAATAAGCTTAATATTATGTTTTCGTTCTTATGCTCTTCAAGTTAAAGCTAAAGCTCTTTAGGTATGTTAAGAATAGCGTATTTATTTAAGTGAACTAATAATGTAATGAATTAAAATAGATAGGTACTTAGTTATAAAAGTGTTATGTACTATAAGCTAATAAGTATAGTTTTGGGTGAATAAATTGGGTTATACTACCAGCTTCTTTTATTTCCATGACCTAACATTGTTACCTAATGTTACAAAAACAAAAGAATATGTAAGTATTGTTAGTTCCTACATATCTCAGAAATTTTTGCTATAGACATAGTCTTGAGCGCGGTGGGATGAGGAGAGCTAAACTATATTCAATGAAGTTTTGATTTCGTGTCTACTGAAAGTATGACAGCTCCCTGTGGGAATCGAGCCCACGACCTCTGCAATAGTAATCAAACGCTATCATCACTAGACCGACGAGACAGTCAAAAGTAGGTCAAGTCAAGGTGTTAGCGATGTTGCAAACAGCAAGGGAGGCGCATCGATGTTGCATAGCGCGCAAGGGTTCAATGACTACTATTTACTTAGTCAGCAATGACATACTTGATTCAAACACATTCGATATTGATAATGCTGACTACGAATTCGAGCTCGCTCACTCTTATATGTATTAAAAGAGACAGGATTAATTTTCTAGAGCGATCGAAACGTATGAATAGGTAAGTTACACTCATCTACAAATCCATTTTATATTTGGTGGTTCAGTAATTTATTGTTACTGCATCGTTCGAGCCAACTAGAAGATCAGCAGACGTGAAAACATGTCGATTTCGGTAAGCATTATTTTTTTCCATCCAATTTATATTACACAGTTTGAAATAGGTTTGAATATTTTTAATAATTTTTTTTTTTGTTTTTTTCAGATTTTAGGCGAGACTGATCCGACTGACCCTTACTACTACGCGCAAAATATTTTGAGTGGGTTCGATAGTGATGTCGAAGAAATACGAAACCCGGCTCCATCAGACGTGGGGAAGCGGAAAAGTAAGACTTCAAGGAAACGGGTTGCAAAGGACTCCACGTCTACATCATATGTGGTTAGCAAGGCGGCAAGAAGAGGAAATCGGTTGATAAAAATAGAAGTATTCGACTTAAATGAGTGTAAGGACACAAACAGTGAAAGTGCGGTGTTAAGTGCCCAATATGTTGTGATAGATCCTGTAGACGAAATAATGGACATGGTGGAAAACGTAGTTAAGAACATTTCTAAAAATATGTGCAATAGTTATTAATTTCGTTTTAAATTAAAAATTAATTAAATAAAACATGTTTTCTTTTTTAAATACATTTACATTTATTTCTTACTTTCAATAAAAAAGTTACATAAATACTTGCTTATTCTAAATAAATTCTATAACATTATTTTCATAAAACCATTTCTTGACACATAGTACATTTTTCAACGCACATTGTTTGTGGTGAGAAAAACACGTAAAATTGCATACACTATATTTATCATGCAGGTATTTTATATTAGGACATTGATTTTCCTCGATATTAATAACACAACAATCACCACAAAGTTTATTTACCCACATGATTTTTTCTAAACCTTTTACAAAAATTTTCTTATTCCTCAATAAACTATAAATTAACCTATGAAATTCGCGGTAGTCAATAAAACCTTCACGCCAATAAATTCCTCTATTCTTTTCCAACCAAACAACTTGCTTTTTTTCGCTATCTGATAAAGTAGAAAATGGATAAGGAGGTTTTACCAAGTAGACCATAGTAAATTCTTTAGTAGCGAGAGCAAACTCTTTAATAATAAAATTATTTTTATAATCTCTAAATCCTTGTAAATCTACAAAAATATGTTCAGAATTCATGTTATTTTTTTAACGATGTTAGAAAGTGGTTTATATTCGATTACACAATCGTTTAGTATGAGGCAGTAAGCAGAAGTTTGATCTGGTATTTCTAAATCACTCTCTATTTCTACTCTAACATCAATGGGACCTGTCTTCAGGGTCTCATTTTGCCTGCAGCAATCTATTACAAATAATGGTGCTTTATCTTTGAAATCCTTCAGATTTAACAACGGCTCACACCGACGTCCATAGTAAGACTGTTGGAATCTAGCGTACTGCTCATATAATATCATATACCTTTCTTCAGTAAACTTAATATTGAGACTTTCATATGGAAAGTAAGTTGAATTTAAAAAAACCTTGACATCACGTACATAACAATGATCAAAGTGAGACATGTCTTTCATACCTAAACTTTTCCGATTAGTTTGTAAACCAATAATCACATAACGTGGTTTCTCTAATTGAGATGTGGTTTTTATAGACCAAGTATGTTTTGTAGTCTGTGGTAAAAGAGGGTATTCATAGAGATCCCAATTCCTAAATGCTAAACTGATAGGTCTATCTTTCTCCAAACATCTCAGCAAGTTAACTCTTTCACGATCAGATACTTTTATATGCGGTACTCTCCATACAATTTTGTTAATGGTTATGTCATCTAACACTTCATTAGTGGTTAATTTAATAGAATTAAGGTTTGTATTACTACGCAAAAGAACCAGCTCATGTTTACAGTTCATTATTATTTTATTATAATCTTCAGCGAAACCTAAAACTTTATTCAATGGGATACAGGCGGAAAAATTACCAGTAGTATTTTTTATTCCATCAATGTCCCACCCCCATAGCCGTGACATTTTTGATTCATTTTCATTCATCGAGAGCAATGATTTAATAGTAGTTGTGATCCCAGCATTTTTTATCCTATCAATTTCTACGCCATTTAGTTCATATCGAATGTCTTGGAAAAGAAAAAGCGCTGCATTATTCACCAACTCAATATTACTCACTCTCTCTTTTTTATCGCCATTTGGACGGTGCACTGTGATAGAACCTTCGATGTATAGTGTACTCTGTGACGGTAAGACGTATAAGTCTTGTTGATTGATGGGAATGCGTATTTCATCGTTTTTGTTAAAACTATTAATGTAGGGCTTATACGAATGGATTTGGTAGCTTTCAATGCTGTTGTCGTAGGCGAAAGAATCCAAGATATTTAAGATATTCATTTTATGACTTTTAAGTATCTGAGAAATTGTTTATTTTCCTTAGTCAGTTTTTTCTTTTTAGCAGGTGGTTTCTGTTGCGGTGGATGTGTTGTACTGAGATCTTTGGTTTCGGGTACCAATGTTTTATTTATGAAATCTATCATTTTCGTCTTAGGTGTAAATATAACTGTAGTTCTTCTTGTCGTAGATTTATAAGGTTGTTATTTGCATCCAAAATCCTTATATTAATCTCGCTAACTGTATTTTGATTTACTGGGAAATATATCAAATTTTTTGGGATTTCTATAATCCTGTACCCTGGCGGTACATTAGGTGCAAATTCGTAAATTATATGGCTAGGCTTCCCATTTATGTACGATCCGCTCACGATATCACATTCTATTCGAACGATGGTTGTTGGTAGAATGTTTACAGGGAAGAGAGACTCATGTAATATATTAGCTTTAAGAGTCTGATTTCCAAAACCCAATATCCTTCCGATTGAACCGGATTTCTCAAAATGAATATCTTTTGAACAAATTATTTTTGTGCTCAAAGTGTTATTGTTACATATCAAATTAAACGTACAGTCTACTAAATTTGTTTTTAAAAAGTCATTTATATCTAATAGCTCGTATGATCCTTCGGGTATTTCAATCATTTCGTTGTCGCCATAATGAAATTTGTTGTTGTAGCATTCTATGTTAGGAATCGAATTAAACGTCGAAAAAAAGATCAGCCCACATTCATATTCACCATCAAGCTGCAGAGCCGGCGAATAAAATGTTGACAAAGCTGGTTTACAACCGGTTATTGATAGCGTGAATGACATCGTAATAATGGTGAGAATAGTTTATGATTTCTTAATATAAATGTTTCAACCAGAATGTTTTTAAAAATTTTATGCATAAATGACCGCAATTATAGGTGTTGTTTTGTTGATAGTTCATATAACTATAATAAACGTTAGTGTTTTTTGTTAAGTACTTGATTAATTCTACAGGTGGTTTTAAACCATAACTATCAAAGTACACGCTGTAATTATTTATCTTAATGTAGGCTACCCAGTGAGTTCCCGGATTTATTGAATTATCTAGATTCAGGATAGCGCACTCGATGTTATTTGATTTGCTTGGTAAAGTGTCTCTCATATAGACACCTCGAAAGTATGGGATGTCCCGAGTATAATATATTAAATCTATATTACTCAGTGCTCGTCTGGGTAACCTTTTAACTAGTTTTTTGAAGAATGTACGCACAATCCCTTACCTGTCTTGTATGGTTTGATGTATAAACCTTTGCCTAAGGAGATCGATTCCATCATTTTATTGTGACGCACGGATTCAGAAAGATTTTTTTGGGCTGACTTGTAATCATTAACTGCTTTTGCTATTCCACCAATACCTCCAGCTAAAGAACCCAATGCTGATAGACCAGCAAAAATAGGAATGAGTGGAAGTATTCCTCCAGTTTTAGGGATGGGAATAATTCTTGGCAGCTTCATATTATTTTTCTTATGAAATATTTTTTTTGCTGCTAAGTATGCAAACTGAATAGCATCTTGAATATTTTTAGGTTTCTTTTTTTTCAGATGCGATTTTAATTTAGCCATAGAAGTTTTGAATGATTTAATTCCAGCACCCGATTTAATTTTTGCTTTCATTACTTTATTCACCAACCATGATGCAACTTTTTCACCTCTGCTAGCATCTTCTGATTTTAATCGTTGCTTTGCCATCTTTCTTAGCTCTAAGTCAGCCTTATGCCGATCTTCTAAACTTGAATACTTTGAATAAGCTATGTCGTGCAGCATACAAGCGCTGTCCAAAGGGTTTATGCCTTTATCGCCTCTTTGCAAACGTTCTTGTAATCGAGTACCTGGACCGCAGTAGTTGTAGCCTGGTAAGTGTAACTCTATTGGTAAATTATTGATTAAAGTATTGAGAAGTCCTTTCCCTTTCATAACTAACGATGTAATGAAAAATAAGTTAACTAATCTGTAGTAATATACTTCAATGCTTTATTATAGCACTTTTATTAATCCAACTATTTTCCTCTTGACCTAAGCCGAGCCATTTAACAAGATATTTGTTTCCCTTTTTTTTAATTACCTTCTCAACTAAATAAATATTGGGACAGCTAGTTTTTTGCAGTTCGTGTTCGTAAAAACAACCTTTTATTGGTATACAATGTTGATCTCGTATGTAATATGTTGTGGGTATAGATTTTATTACTTTTACAACAGTGAATAATTCGGTAGACCAGTTTGGTGTATATCCTTTTTGAAAATCTCCTTTGTGCTTGCTGATACGGACAAAGTCTCCAACACGAAATTTAATTTTCTTTGCAGGTAAGGAAGGTTGTGATTTGTTTATATTACATGCAACGAGTGATTCATTTAACTTGTTTATTTCAGACGGCATATGTTTTGTAGTGCGATGCATAGTATTATTATAGCTCTTAACTATATCACATAAAGGTTCTCCAATCCACTTATAATTTCCAAACAAGCTAAAATGTTTAAACAACTTGCTCTTCAAAGTTCTTATTAATCTTTCTACTATAGACGCTTTTTTTGTTGAATAAGTTGAATAATGATTTATTTTCCATCGGTTCGTAAGCTTCTGAAAAACGTCATTGTGAAATTCGGTACCCTTGTCGGTTTGTAAATTAGCAGGTGATCGGCCTTCTTGTAAAACCTTATCAAACGCTAGAGACACCTCAGTTTTTGTTTTATTCTTTAATGGAGCGATCCATGCGTATTTAGAAAAAGCATCGATGACTACTAAAATAAATTTGAATCCTTTGTTAACCTTCTGATAGTTTTGCATATCAATCAAATCGGCTTGCCATAAATCATCAATCCCTTTTAAAATAACAGAACGACGTGGGAAATTTCTTCTAGCTGCTTTATGGATTTCATTTACAACAGATTGTTTGCTCATGCTGGTTTCGATTAGTCTCTGAGTGCTACTATATGATCTTTAATAATATTACTCGCTTCTACCTTTGAACACTTCTCATCTAACTGTTTCTGTAGCAGTTGTATTTGAGTTTTTATACTTTTAAGTTCATTAATGAAATCTTGTTTTTTACAATATAATTTATTGTTTTTTTCTACATACTCCTTGCTAACAGCTTCATCTGCTGCTACAGCTAACGGTAATCCTCTCAATATACATTGTTTTAAGTCGTAAACTCCTGACTCATTTTTACTTAGCCCTGTGTTTATAGGAACCAAATTTAATGGATCTGACACACGCAGTCTTTTATGAACATGATGTCCAAATTTATCTATATTCATCTTGTAAATAGTGTGAAGGTTAGAGTAGAAATAAAATAAAATATAGATTACATAAGTATTTATTCATTTTATATCACACCACGTTTTTTCAGTTCTGTTAAAACTGATACAATTTCATCATCTAAGCCAGTATTACCGGCATCTTTCGAAGCTATTAATAATTTCAATGTTTCAACTAATTCGTTTGGATCATTCCAAAAAATGTAATCTACTTTGTTATCAACTTTTTTAAGCAATGATAAACCCTTTCCTTTGGAAACATTGGCGGAACATAATAAGGGTTTTACAATTTGTAAATACTTAAATCCTCTGTTGCTATTGATTGGTTGATTGGGATCATATTTACGTCGATGAGCGTTTGTGCTTATTAGTATAAATTTATAATTCCTTTTATCATCTTCAGTGATAATGTTTAGATCAGGATTTTTTTTGTAAAGTAATTCACTGAGTCCATTAGTTTTGACATACGAATGACCTGCTATTTCAAATGCATCATTAGTTATGGAGAGCGGTGCTGATCCTATCATAGGTTTTCCATTTTCCAATCTAATTCCATAAGGTACATCTTTGAATACTACTGATGATAAAGACCATGACGATAAAGACTTTGCATTTGGTGTTGAAGCACCATCCGAATTTGTTTCAAAAAATATGTCACTCATGTTATTTCTAAGACTTTGATTCAGTTCAGAGTCACTTATGTTATCATCGCTGTTACTAGCATTCGATACCTCTTGGAGTGATTCCCTTGAAGAGCTAATTTCAGAAAATTTTCGTTTCTTCGTAGGTGTAGACTGTCGTGCTAAATGTTCAAGCGAATCAACATCTTCATTACTTAACTGTTCTTGATACGGGGTTCTCGTTAGCTGTTTAAGTGGATCTGTTACTGGTTTGAACATAGTTTCTAATGCCAACTCAGAATCCATTTTAGTATTTTTCATGTTTTGAACCTTCTTTTTAACAGCCTCAGCAGACTTAATTATTTGTTGTTTAATTGATTTTTCATCACACATTTTTTCTTATTTTACAACTACTCGCATATAAAGAAGATAAGAAAGTGGCTTCTGATTTAAAAAAAACGGCATTTATGTATCTCACTCGTCGAAAGTAATAAAGGTGTCGAATTTCATTCTGTAGCATCCGTTATTTCTTTGACAGTCTTTATTAATCACTAAATAGCTAAATGTATCTTTCCAAACTTGTGAACAAAGTTCGCGAAATTGATGCCAAGGCATATCAGTGTTCACATGTTCATCATAAATATGACGTAAGTTAATATCATCCTGTTTGAATATGATGAGTAGATTTGCATTGTCGCGAACCAGTTGTTTTGGGACTTTGCTATAAGTTTGGTTCAAATAAAAACAGTCTATATTTTTATGTCTACCCATGGCAAAGTAATCACGAATGTTATTTTGATTTTCACAGGCAACATCGTCGAAAATAATGACAGAATTTTGAGACGCTAAGCTTGGATTTAAGACTTCTTTGTTATCGCGATATTTATAATAACGTATTCCTGGAACGAGATTCATTACCTTCTCTAAAAATATGTATTTTGGTTGATACAACGTTTTCGAATAAACGTACACGTTACGGAAATGTAAACCATTAGGATGTAAAAGTAACCCAAGGACTAAGTTTGTTTTTCCGCAGTTAGACGGTCCGCAAACTATACAACGGATGGTGTTTGGTAAAAGCTTTCCGTGACGATATGTATTTTTTTCAGATCCTACATCAATATTCTCAAGATTTAGTGATGTAGGTTGTTTAACAAATTTCATTTTTGGAGAAATATGTTACCAGTGATGTCCTCATTACTGAAATGCGATCATCACGATTAAACTTCAGTATTTATCTGTGTTACTAACATCATTTCATTTCCTGCCGCAAGTAAAATTCAGAATCAATCAATATTATTGGGTATTCTGGAACAGATGTAATGAGTTTGAGTGAACGACAAGCCGCGCCAACCGGCGCGGTGCGTCGTGAGCTCAAACGAATGGAAGCTGGTCCAGAATGCCCAATAACATCCTACTAATCTAACTATGCCCTTTGGAATGCCGATTCAAGCGAAATCCTCCATGAGACCTACCTACGCTTTTTCATAAATATACTCCACAATGATTGTTATTAGAATAGTAAAATGTCTTAGTCTATTATTATTTAGGTTTATTTCTGAAATAAGCGATTACCTTTTTTAAAAAACCTATTTAGAGGCTAAAAATTCCACCCGTGCCGTGACTCGAACCCGCGACCTTTGGCTATCCGTGCCAGCGCTCTCCCAATGGGCGTCTCACCGGCATCAGTGAAATTTCGAACCTCTTTACAATGCTCTCTGTATTACGTACAGGCAGCAACATTTCCTTTTTACCCGACCGTGGTGGAGTCCAAAAGGAGAGTAATGTGTTTGGATCGAATATATTGTATGTATGTACCCGCATAACTCCTTAACCGATAATGGTTATATAGAATATGAAAAATAAGATCGGATTTGATTTTTCGCTTAAGTGCCATTATCACAAGCTATAAGAAATCAGCACAGCATAAATACAACAAAGAAAAATTAAAGATAATAAAAATACAATAATTAAAAACATAACATAACCTCACGCCTGTATCCCAGAGGGATAGGCAGAGACCAGGGACAGCCACTTGCCACGATCCTGACAGATCACCTTTGCTTCATCAACGTTCATAAGTCGTTGCATGCACGCACGCCGGTTCCGGGTAGTTTTTATCTTCCTCTTTGCTAATACATCCCCTATTTGGTCGACGTATGTCCGCCTCGGACGTCTTTTACCGGCCCTGCCACTCTTATTCGCAATATATATGTTTAAAAATTAAAAACTTAAATGAATAAAAAAATACCAACCACCCCACTGCTGAACATTACCTACAAAGGAGGTACCCAAATTCAGCACTGCTACTGGTTGCTATTATGGTCCCGCTTGTTTGGTACTTAATGTTCAGCAGTTTGTAGAGTTGTTGTTAATTGTTTGACTCAATATTTTTTATGAATGTTTTCGCTTTTCTGTGCTGCTTAATATAATACTTAAAACCATACTGTGGTAAACAGATTGGGTTTTCTTCTATGTGAGACAATCATGTAGGTACTGAATGTGACTTTAGTTGAGCTCGTAAAGCGCGAATTAATTAAAACTATTTAAGCCCTGTTACATCTCTGAGGGAAGGCCTGTGACCTTCAGCGGGACATACCTATATAAGCTACATAAAAATATTTTTCATTTCTTATATACTCGGAAAGTAGTGTTGTTTTGATCTGATTATTGGGTGGAAAATGCTGCTTCCCTCCATAGGGAAAAAAACTCATACAAATTACTTCCCACCTAAGGGCCGGAACGAACTTTAAAAATAGAACTACTGTCAGTTGTGAAGAGTTTTATGTAATAAATAGGCTTTTTAAAAAAAACGAATAAAAAAATGCTGCGGCCATGTGAGTTTCTATACAGCCAGTGTGAACTTAGCTCAAACTTCTTTGAGCTGAATAAGCCGCAACAATTACGCGGTGAGTTCCATATTTAAAATTTAAAAAGTCGACTTAAATTGGCGGGTACTAATTTGCTATAGTAGGTATTTGTGACGGAATTCAAAAAATTTGGTAATAATCTTTTATGCTAAGATTTGAATATTAAAAATGAGTTTTTATTTTCCTCGTATTCGAAATGAAAAGTAGAGTGTTTAACACGGGTAAAAGAATCAATTCCTACTGGGACAATAGCCGTCTTAATACCGGATGAAATTCCCGGATATTTCGAATGATAACAAATTTGAGAATAAACTCTTAGAACAAAAGTTATTGTGAAACACAAACTTTTTATGATAAAATAATCTGGAGTTTCTGGAATAGCGCAGTTTAGAGTTCTCTAAGTCTATCTCATTGTTTTTGTAATGTCAATACAACAAATACAAATACAAAAACTTTAGTGTCATGAAAGTGTACAAAAATAGTGCCTGGTCCACAAACTAGAATACTCTGTATTATTGGGTAACCAGACTTCCGCTCAGAAGTACGTACTACATAATTGGTTTAATTGAAACACTCTGAAACAAAATTTGGGTTCCTGATTATAAAATAATGTAAATATAATTATATAAATATAGTAATGTTATGTCTATATTAGACGCCTCGTAAGACTCTTTCGACAAGGTTACAAGTTTATCGGGAAAAACGTTACCATAATGTTTACTGGCAAAAGTTTTTGTTACAGGATCTATACTGTTTTCTACTTACATGTGTATGAACATACCTAGATACCTATGTGTGTATGAACATACCTACGTACCTATATTCCTACAAGCAAAGAGGTCTTAAACTAATAGAATGGTCTCTAGTGGGATTTCGAAGGGTAGTCGTGAGACACCCTAGAGAAGCAACGCTTGCCAATCGCTGGTGCTTATGACGATTAAAGCGGCCTTGGAATAACTTTCGGTTAGGTGAACCGAAAGGCTCCTCCCATGTTGATGGACCACGAGCCTAGACACGTGGAAATAACTTGGTATTACAGATTTAAAAAACTATCGTTCAGAAAGCTACACATAATAATGAACAGATTGGATGGGTGACCGTCTGTGACTAATGCTAGTGGCATTTTTCCGAGTGGTTCCGTGCTTCACAAAGCACGTTAAGCACTTGCTGCTGGCTGCCGTCGATATATGGTAGTCGTTAAGCCTAGTCAGAGGCCTTAGGGCGACTTGAAAGCTTCTGACAGTAAGACCAGCCATTAGTGTTGCAAGCCTTCACCAATCCGGACTTGGCCCTCGTGGTGGAGTATGGCCTATACCTTCCCCAGGAAAGGGACCCGTGCCCCTGGGTGGGGACATAATGGGTTGATGATGATCCCTTTTGATCCTTTTTGTACTCAAATCCCTATTGGCGTGCCTCGCCAGTGTATCGATAAAATTTTGCTGGGAAGTCAGATATAGCAGACGGCTCGTCCATATGTTTATCCGTCCCTCTGTCAATCGATCAGTCCGTCTGTCTGTCTGTCCGCGCATTATCTATAAGACAATTAGTACTAGTATCATGATTTTGGACAATTTTAAGGAAAATGGCACTGGTTTGCATTGATATTGTTTCTACGGTTGCTTTAAGATATTAAAAGTATTCAATAAACAGGTGTCATCATACGTAGCGCTCGTCGCCTAGGCGAAGCGAGTGATTGGAATCAATCACTTGAGTTAAGCAACAACAGTCGCGGTCAGTTGCAGGATTGTTGACCGTCCCGTGACTACCGCTAGTGGCATTTTTGCGAGCGCTTCCGTGCTTCGAAAGGCACGTTAAGCCGTTGGTGCCAGCTATCATGCAATGGCAGTCGTTAAGCCATGTCAAAGGCCTTATGTGTGGCTTGATAACTTCTGACAGTAAGGCCCGCCACTGTCTTTCAATCCTCCACCAACATGGACTTGGCCCCCGTGGTTGAGTATGGCCTAACCTTCCTGCGATGCAGGAAGAGACCCGTGCCCCAGCAGTGGGGACACACAAGGGTTGATAAAAGGGGGGGACATACAAGGGAATGAATGAATACAGGGAGGGTTCCCTGTACCTGCCCGTGTCTGTTGTTGCTTAACTCAAGTGATTGATTCCAATCACTCATACCTAAAGTACTTGAACTCTTAATTTTTTTTTTAGTTCTTACTTTCTTTAACATGGTGTGGAGTATCGTTGGTCATTAAAAAAGCTTGCGGGTCTACGAAACCACTTATCGATTCCGGGATTTCATTTGTGAAAATATTAAACTTTGAAGCGCAACTTTTTGTTCGAGTCTCCCTCTCCTGGCTTAGCGGCGTTTTGTCGGAATAGTTCAAGGTAGTAGCATTAATAATGAGAAGTTAAAAGCAAATTAAGCTAAGCCCAGCTAAGTAGGCTCTACGAGTTAACGAGAAATGGTCGGCCATCTTGTAAAACGAAAACTTCATAAATTTTAGTTGTGTAAAGTAAATAAATTAAAAAACGCCTCCTTCTACGGAACCCAACACTGCGTGGTTTGACACGCACTTCACCGGTGACACCAAAATACATCCTCTATATGTATATATAGCCTTTGAACGTCCTACTGCAGGGCACAGGCCTTCTCTCAGTGAAAGAGTATGGGCTTAATTACTACGCGTGCCCACCGCGGAGTGGCAATTTAAAGGGCTGAGGTATTTGAACATCCCAGACACTCAGGTTTCCTTACGATGTTTTCCTTCAATGTTAGCGAGTGGTATTGCTAGTATAGCTTCACAAAGGCACATAACTTACAAAACAAAGTCGAGACCATCGTTCTACACACTCGCCACTTTTTATATACATAGAAGATATATTTTCTTTCTTTCATATAGAACACACAAATGTAGAGTCTGAACTCGCGTCGATACGTTTTTGTGACCTCGTGGACCGCGTTACATAAAAGTGAAAAGTGCATTTTTTATTATATCAATTCGATGAGCACTGCCTAAACCATGTTATCAGAAAACGATGAATTGCGGTTCTTTGAAACAAAATGTGAAATTTTCTTTTTTATGTATAATAAAATGTTCTCCATCTATCTACTTATGTATTTGTATTTAAATTGTTACGGTGTGCGCTCGACAAAATATCTTAGTCCGAAAATATTAAATGATCTTTCCTGTTTCTTTAAGATGTAAGAATATTTTTAAAGTTACATATATAGTAAGTAAATCCGGACTAAAAGTCTACAAAGTTATATATAAGATAAGAATATTCTTTATTGTACACTGGAAAAACCACAAATACAAAATGATTACGAATGTTAAAAGTTATAGAATTTTTACTGAGCCAATTGTAGTTGCTATAATAAAAAAATATATCGTAAGTAGGTACAGTGCTACACAAGAAATAAGTCTCGCGGATGTACCTGCGCAGATGACCAAATTTTGGATGTGCGGCAAGTTGATCGACCAATCAGATAGTTTTATTTTATGGCAGGCCTTTGTTGCTATTGGTTAATTCAACGTTTCGATGCAGGTGACTATTCGTTTGGCAATGTTAGCGTGAGCGAAATAGGAAGCGCTACTGCGGCAATCAATTCTGCACCTTATCCGTATCGGTTAAATATCATGTTGGATGTACTTATAGCTCCGGGTACTTTCGTTACAATTCTTCCTAGTCTGCGCGAACGTAGATTCCCGAAGGGACTTTTATGATGAGTAGCTGTAGTGGGCTAGTTTTGCTTCTACCTGGCACAACAAGAGGTCACTCTTGTTTGTGGCAATGTCATGTGACTGACCGAACTCAAGCCTTAAGCGTAGGGTGAGCAAGAGGGTACTGTATCGATATCAACCCTTGTATGTCCCCACTGCTGGGGCATGGGTCTCTTCTAGCATCGTAGGAAGGTTAGACGATACTCCACCATGGGGACCAAGTCCGGGTTGGTGGAGGATTGTAAGACAGTGGCGGCCCTTACAATCAGAAGTTATCGTAGGGTAGTGTATAGGGAGTTTCAAATATCTATTTTAGCATTTGCATCTACCTAACATTTAAGAGTAACTTAAAATTGTGACCAAGAGCATAAAAAAAACCCAGGTCTAGGATGTTTACATGTTTGTGATGTCGTTGTTTCTGATTCCCACGAGACAGGGTATCCTAGTATGGGATCCTAAGCAATGTATGTGCCTGTATGTAAATGTTATGTTAACTGCCAAGAAACTGTTACGCAGTTTGGCAGAAACCAACTTCAGTATTTTTCTGCATTTTTATTTGAATAAATATCTTCAATCAATCATATTTACCATCGATGTCGACGGCCTGCGCGCGCCACACCTGGCCGAAGGCGCCCTCGCCTACAATGTTGAAGATGCGCAGGCGATGTCGGGGGAATTCCCACTCGTCTCGCGGCTCCTCCTTCTCGTTGATTGTGGTCTCTTCGGCCAGCTGCGAGACAAAAAATCAAAACTATAAAGGCAAAACAAATCCAAAATTAAATAGTGAAATTGTATTGTAGATGTAGATGTTTATAGTATGACGACCTCTGTGGCGCACCGGTGGCGCATCTGCCTGCCATGCGGGAGGTTCCGGGTATGATCCCCGGCAGGGAACAAAAAAAAGCCCGAGGTTTTGGATGTTTACATGTTTGTGATGTCGTTGTTTCTGGTATCCACGACACAGGGTATCCTAGTGTGGGGCCAGAAGCAATGTATGTACCAGTATGTAAATGATATGTAATGTTAAATGTTTCAGTTTTTGACTCACTGTTAAAAATACACATGGTACCTAATAAAAGCATGTATAATAAACGTACCTAACTTAATTAATATTATTGTAGAATTCCTATTCTTCCTAGAGCGGAGCTTCCTGACACAGGTGTCTATATTTCAAAATAAGACACTAAACGGAAAATTTCGCAAATTTTAACACAAGGTGGCGCTGACAGTATTCTTTACAGCAATATAGGTGTCTCCATAATGCGACGATAAAGGGTTTAGACTGGGTTCTGCGAGAGACATTTGTATTGGAATTATTGCACTGCGGGAGCGAGTGAGCTAAGGGAAGCGTGGGTTTTTTGGGATCACAAACAAGGACAAATACAATTTTGACGACCGACGACTTCATTAATACATTCAGTGATAACCGTTATGGTATGTTTTTTACTATTCAAAACTCAGTATAGTTCAAATAAAACCCCATTTCCAGTCCCGCCAAACTCGATAAAGAATAGAGGTAAACAAACCAATTAAGGGTTATCACAACTCACGTTTTACAAATCTTCTATTGTTTACATGATTATAGCCTTTTACTTGCTAACTATTTATTAACAATTCCTATTGCAGCATATTTAACAAGAATCACTCAAATAATATGCATATTACCTTATTATTTCGAAAAACTATAAAAAATTCGACATTAATTTTACGCGACAGCCCTACAGAAAACGAAACATTGATGAAATTCAGGTGTGACAAACATTTTAGGAGATTTAGTTTATTCCAACAAGTGAAGTTAATACGTGTCGTTTGTCAATACGTGTATATGGCATCAGTATATAGCGTAATATATGTGTGACAAAATGGCCCAAGACAAAAATATAGATTGCCCCCATATCATTGTGAATTAAATCCGATAGAAATCATATGGGGGCAAGTAAAAGGCCATGTTGCTGCCAAAAATAAAACTTTTTAAATGGCTGAACTAAATAAAGATCCTGTTAGATGAGGCAATTAGTAAAATCACTCCAGCAGCATGGCAACGTTGTGTTGAACACGTAATTAAAGAAGAGAAGAAAACGCCGAATTTGATGGTGTAATGGATAATGTCATTGATTAATTTATAATTCAAGTCTCCGGAGACACAAATTCATCCTCCTCTTTGGCCAGTGACAGTGATGATTAGTGTGAACATATGAATAAAAATATATACAAAGAACTTTCTTTTATTGCAATATTTGCAGTAGGTCCCAATCTACTCATTTTCATAGTAGCATCTATAAGTACTTATTAATATTATAAAGTTGAAGAGTTTGTATGTTTTTTGCTTAAACGCGCTTAATTCTATTAGGAAAATCATGCGGCATGGCTCGCATAGATGTTTGTTAAATCTGTGTTTCATATTTCAGTGTTGTCATATGTCATATTCAAATCGGTTAAGCCTTTCACTAAAAAATAATTAACACATAAACATAAATAAGCATTTTACATTAGTAGGAGGAACGATTATTATTTGTATGAACACATTTCTAGAAAAGGTTGTTAACATCTGCCTTTTAGGTGTAAACAAGTCGTTGCCTAGCAACGGTTTGTTTATCGCCATTCGTTATCGAATTTGGCTCAGGTATAGTTATAATTTAGACCCACGATCGCGATTCTTTTGGTGCAATAAAATTTACCATAACACAAAAACGATGACCGACTGCCCTTAACAGAACATTGCTTGAAACATATATTAACAGATTTTCAATCCGAATCGTATTTTTAAAACAGCCGTTTTTTGGTAGCGCCCTAAAGAAATCCTAGCCTTAAAAATTTAAGAGTTGGAGAGATTTTCCCATGGATGATTTTCCCAACTCTTTACAGTTGTCCCTTTGCAACAAAAAAGAATCGGTGAAATCGAATAACTTGGAATTTATATAAGTAATGCATGCACCGCAATGCTCAAAGTAGAACCACACTGAGCCCACGTACTCTTAGGTACGCCACGTCCGCAACGCTACGTGAGAGCTGTGGTGAGAGGATTGCTGTGCACACTAGTCCCGAGTGTGCGAAGTTCCATTGGTTAGAACCACTTTTGCCTAGCGCTTCTTTTATTTTCGTGGAGGTAAACTATACAATTACTTGAACAAAATACTTAACATAGTTGATAACTTGATAAGACTTAATTTGGTTAAAAGCAGCTACCTACTGATTTCTTAGTAATTACTTACGGGTATTTCTTCAGAGACAAAATTTTCGATTTCTATGGTTATATTTCTGTTACCAACTAACAAAACGGCATGATATTTTTTTGTATAGTTTAGCTTTATTCCTAAATGGGACAAAATTTATTTTTTAAATGATTGCTTTCTAGGTACAAAATATAAATATTTACTAAACCTTGATATTTTTTTTTATTATGATAGTACGGATAATATTATCTTGGTAAAAATATAAAGATAAAGATAAAGATAAAGATAAAGATAAAGATAAAGATAAAGATAAAGATAAAGATAAAGATAAAGATAAAGATAAAGATAAAGATAAAGATAAAGATAAAGATAAAGATAAAGATAAAGATAAAGATAAAGATAAAGATAAAGATAAAGATAAAGATAAAGATAAAGATAAAGATAAAGATAAAGATAAAGATAAAGATAAAGATAAAGATAAAGATAAAGATAAAGATAAAGATAAAGATAAAGATAAAGATAAAGATAAAGATAAAGATAAAGATAAAGATAAAGATAAAGATAAAGATAAAGATAAAGATAAAGATAAAGATAAAGATAAAGATAAAGATAAAGATAAAGATAAAGATAAAGATAAAGATAAAGATAAAGATAAAGATAAAGATAAAGATAAAGATAAAGATAAAGATAAAGATAAAGACAAAGACAAAGACAAAGACAAAGACAAAGACAAAGACAAAGACAAAGACAAAGACAAAGACAAAGACAAAGACAAAGACAAAGACAAAGACAAAGACAAAGACAAAGACAAAGACAAAGACAAAGACAAAGACAAAGACAAAGACAAAGACAAAGACAAAGACAAAGACAAAGACAAAGACAAAGACAAAGACAAAGACAAAGACAAAGACAAAGACAAAGACAAAGACAAAGACAAAGACAAAGACAAAGACAAAGACAAAGACAAAGACAAAGACAAAGACAAAGACAAAGACAAAGACAAAGACAAAGACAAAGACAAAGACAAAGACAAAGACAAAGACAAAGACAAAGACAAAGACAAAGACAAAGACAAAGACAAAGACAAAGACAAAGACAAAGACAAAGACAAAGACAAAGACAAAGACAAAGACAAAGACAAAGACAAAGACAAAGACAAAGACAAAGACAAAGACAAAGACAAAGACAAAGACAAAGACAAAGACAAAGACAAAGACAAAGACAAAGACAAAGACAAAGACAAAGACAAAGACAAAGACAAAGACAAAGACAAAGACAAAGACAAAGACAAAGACAAAGACAAAGACAAAGACAAAGACAAAGACAAAGACAAAGACAAAGACAAAGACAAAGACAAAGACAAAGACAAAGACAAAGACAAAGACAAAGACAAAGACAAAGACAAAGACAAAGACAAAGACAAAGACAAAGACAAAGACAAAGACAAAGACAAAGACAAAGACAAAGACAAAGACAAAGACAAAGACAAAGACAAAGACAAAGACAAAGACAAAGACAAAGACAAAGACAAAGACAAAGACAAAGACAAAGACAAAGACAAAGACAAAGACAAAGACAAAGACAAAGACAAAGACAAAGACAAAGACAAAGACAAAGACAAAGACAAAGACAAAGACAAAGACAAAGACAAAGACAAAGACAAAGACAAAGACAAAGACAAAGACAAAGACAAAGACAAAGACAAAGACAAAGACAAAGACAAAGACAAAGACAAAGACAAAGACAAAGACAAAGACAAAGACAAAGACAAAGACAAAGACAAAGACAAAGACAAAGACAAAGACAAAGACAAAGACAAAGACAAAGACAAAGATTTATTTGTCAAACACGAGTTTTCATGAAGATGGTACATAGTCTTATATTTGTCCTGCATGCCATTGCCATTGCCACTGCCATTGTAGACGTACAAATTTCGTTGTGAGAGAGCGCCTTAAAATTGTCTTAGGTTTAAAAGAGAAATTAATTTTGTCAATACATTCATTTTAAAAAACAATTTTGTCAATACAAGTTGCTACACTAAGACGAAATATTTAAATGTCATAAGCAACATACACAATTACATGAAAATTTAAAATGTCAGGAAAACTTAAGATAAAAGATAAAATTAACAAAAGTCAGTAATTATGCCAGACTTATATCTATGCTATTATTTTTCAGTCAAGAAATCCGTTACATTGTAATAGCATTTGTCCAATAACATAGTTTTCAATTTATATTTAAACAAGTTCATGTGAAGGATAAAATAAAAAGGATAAAATAAAATAAGTTAAAAAACAATGAACCTGACATCTACAATTATGTAACTTTTAAGAGTGTGGTTAGAAGATACACACACATACACACACCAAACATACATACACACACACACACACACACATTCATACATATACTCACTATTACGTAGTTAGAGTTTTAAATAAGTTTGTTTACTTTTAGTTTCTCTTTTTTACTTGGGACTGTCATCATTAGCCAGTAACATGCAAGTAAGACAAGATGGGAGGCCTGGAAATCTAAAATACATAACGTTCATCTACTTTAGGCCTCATTCATCTACTATTTGTAACCACGTGCTGTACTTGACTTGTGGATTGAGAAAATAAACATATTTGTAATCCCAGGTAGCCACGCAATTTCTAATTGCATCAGACGCTGTTTTAATTTCTCGAAGTGCACTAGAAAATGATGTATGATGTTGAGAGTGAGCTACAGAACCATGTATTGAGTAATTTATAAATACCCGTTAAATCATTATATAAGCGGTACTAGCGGAGTGTCGGATTCTCAGTCGTGAGGTCGTTGGTTCCCATCCCGGCCAATGACTTTGTAAATTAATTTAAAAACCTATTTAGAGGCTAAAAAATTAAGTTGTGAAGATATAGTAGCAATACCATTCGCTAACGGTAAAGAAAATATCGTGAAGAAAATATTCTGAAAAGCGCGTGTGGCGATGTCAGTCACGATAAGAACATCAATGCTTGAGTACTTGTTCGAAATTTGAATATGACGAACAACTTGTTTGATAACTAGGCAATATCATTTAATTTATAATACAAAATGCATGATGCTGTACTTTTCCTTAGTTTTTTGTTAATTTAATGACACACGAGATTTTTTATCTACAATATAAAAATGAATCGCTGAAGGTGTTGGTAAGCGCAAATCTCGAGAGCAGCTGAACCTGATTTCACTAATTCTTTTTTTTATATTCCTTGAAGTACGAGTATGGTTCTTACGGAGGAAAAAGTAAAAAAAAAGGACCGACTGTTAGGCGGTACGAAGTTCGCTGGGTCAGCTAGATTATAATAATAATGTAGCCTATATGAGTCCCACTGTTTGACAGAAGCTTTCTTCCATAAAGCGAGTATGAGCTTAATCACCACGCGTGCCCACCACGGCTGGGGGCTTAGCGTGGCTCAATTAAGCGGTGTGAACACCTCAGAAACTCTGATTTCTTCACGATGTTTTCCTTCAACGTTCGCGGGAGGTATTGCTACTGTGGCGTTCTAGTTACTCGTAACACAATATCTCTTTATATCGATCCCTAGCCTATCTCGGAATAGACTGATTCTAATCATAAACAAAACGTATCGATTTCCTTCAAATAATTCAAACTCAAATTCAAACTGTAGTGTCGGTCTAAAGAATAGCACCAACCCAAATTCTTCCCGCGGGTGTCGTAAAAGGCGACTAAGGGATACAAACCGGAGGGTGGGCAGCAGCGCCCCCTGCAGTAAAATTCCACCAAACTGCTATCCCCAATCCACATGCCCAGCGTGAAGATTATGGGCATCACCCCCCAATGATGGCACAACGTTG
Organism: Yponomeuta sedellus; assembly: GCA_934045075.1. NCBI lineage: Eukaryota > Metazoa > Arthropoda > Insecta > Lepidoptera > Yponomeutidae > Yponomeuta > Yponomeuta sedellus. The sequence goes on along the minus strand of OW203727.1, from coordinate 9,448,573 downwards.
CGCTCATAAGGGGAGGGCTACGTCCAGCAGTGGACTAATATAGATTGAAGAAGAAGAAGAATTCAAACTCTGAGTAGACGGCTGCGCGGGCGGGCCAGCTATGATAAAGAAGTATCGTTATACTCCTACCACCCTAAACGTACTTTACAGAACAAAATTTATACATGCCGTGAGTCGAACCTTCGAGGCAGGGTAGTGTTCGAGTGTTTATTTCACTGGAACGCGTTGTACATTTTACAGACACAGAGCAAGGACTCGAGGCAACTGACCTGCAAGTGGTTGTTATCCCAGGACTCGTACCGGTTGGAGTAGGCGCGCGGCCGCTCCCACATGTTGAGCGCCGCGTCCTGAAGCACGGTGCCATTTGAGTCCTTGCTCTGTGAACAGCGTGGTGGGCTTTCAAGTGACCGTCAGTAATCCTAATCCCATTGATCGATTTTACATTGGACGATATAATATCAACACTTTGTATGTCCCCACTGCTGGAGCACGGGACTCTTGGAGTATAACCTTCTTTCTATCTATCTTCCTGATCGCAGGAAGCCTAACCTTCCTGCGATCAGGAAGACAGATAGATAGAAGGTTATAGTCCACCACGGGGCCAAGTCCGGGTTGGTGGAGGATTGTAAGACAGTGGCGGGCCTTACTGTCAGAAGTTATTAAGCTGCCCATAAGGCCTCTGAGATGGCTTAATGACTTCCATTACATGACAGCTTGTTGTACGTTCTCATACCGTTTACACAAACGGCCTTAGTAAATGTATGAAGCTATCACTCCGATAACGACGTGTCGTTACGGTTTTCGTTCAATGTAAAACCGGCCTTTGCATGACTACAAGGCGTCGATTTTCTCACCATGCATGTCGAGCCTAGGTTTCCTCACGATGGTTTTTGTGTGTGTTGTTAGGCATTCATAAATGTATGTAACTTAGAAAACGAAGTCACTAGCACATGTCAGTATCTACCGGTGCGCTACCAACACCGCAACAATAAAATCAAACGCACCCATTAAACTTAGATCTGTTTTTTATTCAAATTATTTGATCCGACGTTTCGGCTCTAAGGGTTTTGCAAAAAAAAGAAGAAGTGGAATAACATAACATTACATCGAATTAAGTTTGAAATATGAACTCCATCCAAACAAAAAACGTTCTTATTTCAGACAGGAATAAGAACTGCATTCAAAGAAAGAACGTTTTTATTTCAGACTTAAATTCGATATCACGCTTATTCGCCTCGTTTATTATTCGTTTGTCAGAAGTCACGAAAGTGTCATTGTAATAACGAAGTCGGCTTACCATATCTTCTTTCTTGCTTTTGGATTTGGTGCTGGTGTTCTTTTTCCAAACAAATAGTATGACGACTGCGACAATGACCACGAGACCACCTATGGCCACTAAAGGTATGACCGTCAGTGGTACGTCATTACTTTCGGCCGCACCAGAAGAGTTATTAATCGTTTTTTCTGTAGCGACCTTATCTTCAACTGTTGGCGCATCGTCAGGCCTTTTTGGTGGATTCTTCGCTGTAGTTGTTACTATCTCAGGTACATCGTTCTCTTCTTCTTCGTAAACTTCAGTGACTTTGGTAGTTCTTTGCGTGGTTCCTGGAAACTTAGGTGGCAACAGGTTCGTAGGGAAATTCGGGTACTTGGGCAGCGAGAAAGGCGGTGGATGAGGGAATTTCGGCCTCTGCCCCAGGTTATCGGTTATCCTGGCCAACACCTCCAGCCTTTGTGGTATCGACCCATCATACGCCGTTACCCACAGGAAATATGTACTGTTTTCCTGGGAAAAAGACATATTTCAATATAGATTAGCACATAAATAAGCCAAAGTAGACATCGCGGACAATGATGTTTCTAGAATAATTAAAACTTGGAAGTCTGAGAATGTTAAATACGCCTCGCTGAGCAATTAAAATTAATTGTGTTGGATCTTTTTCAGTGTTTACCTTAGTTACATATTTAATGGGCGGGTCTAATCGCAACTTGATTAATTGCGTAAAAAGAGTTGTAGGCCTTTTATCCTTTACTTTAATGGGTGTGTGAGAAATGTCTAGAACAAAATAATGGGGCTATATTCTGCCTACTTACACTACACTTACCTACACTATACGGGTGATTTAACCACACAAACACAAAAGTGACATTTTATGAAATAGGGAAGATAAGATTATTTTTTATTGTACATTGAAAAAGAAACAACGAATACAAAATATTTACAAAAGTACAGTGTGATTGACGGCATTATTGCAAAAAAAAAATTCTTTCAGATAACCTTACGATGAATGCTATATGCACATAAACTCAAGTGCCCGTATCCCGGAGGGGTAGACAGAGATCAAGCTTTACCACTTGCCACGACCCTGACTACCTCTTTCGCTTCGTCAACATTCATTAATCGTTGTACTCACACAGCAAGTAATTAATATTCGTGATTTTACGAATCCTTTGAAAATAACACTTGTTGAATATTGTTATTTTTACGTTCAGGATACCGTTATAAAGATGGCGAAAGATGACGTAATGGAAAAAAGTCCTATACACAGCAATGTGCAGAAATGGACTATTTCATACAGTAAAATTGTTAGAGATGAGCAACCGACCGACTCGAGGCTCCGTCTCCACTCGCCATTATTAAGCTCTACCAATCAGAGCAAAACCTTGTCGGACTTTTCTGACGAAAACTTAAGTGCATCCGTAAACTGAAAGTATTAAAATTGTCAGTAATTTTTGCCCAATTGAGCTTCACGATTAGATGTTTAGGTGACTATGACTGACACAGTTATAACTCTATTGCTTGAAAACTACGGAAATAGTGGACTGTATATGATAATGAAAGCGCAGAAATCACCGTAAAATTATGATTTTAATGAACTAAATACATGGGCAGAGCAGCTAACTACTTGACAACCAAAAAATATTTCAAAACACGACAACCATCTGACGTATGAAAGAACACATTACAGGCAACCATAGAGGAACAGTATGGTTGACTGGAAAACATTGCTTTTAGTTATAAGGCAATGTCACCACATTGGTAACCGTATCTTTATGAAACATGGCCTAGATGATGATGATGATGATGATGACGATTTACCTTGTCAGTGAGGGTATCGTTGACGGTGACAACGCCGGTCTGGGGGTCAATGCGGAAGGGGACGGCGGGCCCGCTCGTCTCCAGGCCGTAGGTGACGGGCTGGTGGTCGGCGGTCTTCTCCCGGTGGACCCTCGTCACCACAGTCCCGATGGGGTCGCTTGGCAACGCGAACCAGTTGCGGTCCACGTGCATTATCGCCGGCAAGCTGAACCCGATCGGCCCTTGGCACGATACTGGAAAGATAGATGAAGTAAAATTAACTAAAATCCATTTAGAGCTGTAGAGAAGTATGAAACTACAAAGATTTACGAAAGAATGAACGTATTGCTTGTAATTTAATATCTATCTATCTACCTATCTACCTACCTACCTACCTACCTACCTACCTACCTACCCACCTACCTACCTACCTACCTACCTACCTACCTACCTACCTACCTATCTATCTATCTATATCTGCCTGAAAACGAAATATCTACTGAACTTTTTCGTACAATTATGTGGTTCAATATCACTGCCGCGTATCAGATATTCACAGAAATGCGGTATCTACTATGTGTGATGCATATTACGCCTGTATCTAAGAAAGAAAAGAAATAAAGACATTTATTATACCAACAAGACACATGACAGAAACAAAAATCCAGACTATTAACACAACATGAACACAACAGAAATAAACCAAATATACAAATAAACGAAACAAAAAACAGACATAGGTTTAGCCTGTGGTGTGTCTAAGTTGCCATAAAAGGCAGCTGACTCAGCGTTGTGCTGAGGGAGTGAATCTATTTGTACGGCAGATAGAGCTAATTAAACATTACGTATTCGTATACAAATCTACGTGAAAGTTACATAGTCAAGGCGTAGGACTACCTACTCGATAAAATATCTTTACAAATATTACGATTGTTACATTTTCTAAGCCTATGGTTTTATGAAACAGTGGTTATTTAGTCCCAATTTCACCAAAAAAATATACCACGAAACCGTAGATATACGAGTATGCAATAAAAAAGGTTGCGTCCAAAAATAGGGTCTCAGGACACACTGGCAGGACTGAACGCCAGATATAAAATATGTAAATATAACCATGATTAAAAAATATTACGATTCCTATGAAAGATATAAGTTATAGGTTTAACGTGGGTTCGCAGCGTAGATAAGAATTTCAATATATGTGAGAGAAAAATCGTAGCCTAAACTAGAAATAAAAGTATTTTGGGAAAGTAACGGAGATAACAGGTAAGATTTATTGGACGAAAATTCAGAGCAGGTAATCGGAATTCTGGCTGCTTGCCCGTTGATCGCTAAATACCTAAGTATAGTCGTTTCAAAAAAAAAACTAAGTTTTTCTACTTACCTATTTTTCAGTCTTCTCTCTACATAGTTGTGTTAAGTTGTACTAATGTTTTCAGTTAAGATTAATTGAATTATACTATGAAATGAAATAGTTTTATTCAAAGTAGCGCAGAAACTGCGGTTTAATAAAGGTAATAATTCAAACTAGGTGTCCATTTAAAAATCTAGATCATTTTGGATAAAAAATGAACAAAAAAAGCCCCAAATTTAGTTTTTTCAAAGTCCTTAATTAACAGATTTATTATAAAACATAGAACTCATGCATTGCACTGGCATTAAGATATCATTGTCATCTAAATAATCCTTTACGTTTAGTAGCTCTTCCGGCATAAAGCGTATTTAACACAATTTTTGAACCGCGTTTCACTAGGTATTGACAATTATTAATGAAAAAAACCCAAATTCTTCCCGCGGTTGTCGTAAAAGGCGAATAAGGGACACAAACCGGGGGGTGGGCAGCAGCGCCCTCTGCAGTACAAAATAAACAACCACCAAACTGCGATCCCCAACCCGCATGCCCAGCGTGGCGATTATGGGCATTACCCCCCAATGATGGCACAACCTTGCGCTATGGCGCTCATTAGGGGAGGGCTATGTCCAGCAGTGGACTAATATAACCTGAAGAAGAAAAAGAATGAATAAAAGAAACAATCAAGACTATGTACATCAAAATACTAAATAAAATTTACTACCTATAACTAAATATAAAAAAACTGCACCCAGATCGTGGCTGCTTCTGGGACGAGTCCCCAATGCTGGCTACGTTACCCCGTTGGATGGCGAGATTTATCCTCTGACCGAGGTATTAGCCAGCCCTGGGGTCCCTGGTTATATCGATGGGGCATGAAAATAGTTATTTGAAGAACAGTCGCGCCTATAATAATTTAAATATGAAACGGAAATACATTCGAATTTGTTTTTTCTCATTCAAATGCAAAAAAAAATATATTCAAAGAAACTGCGAAAGTTATAGAAATATAATAAGTTAAACAAATGAAGAAAAAAATCCTTGCAATTCCTTGTAATCAATCAATCTTAATGGAATGCATTTTATCGGGGATTCATTGATTGATCGAGACCATAAATATGTAGTGTGTTTGTATTTGTGTTGTTTTGAGGTGAGCGAATTTTTTTTTTCTAAAATATTTCTTTAAGTGAAAACTTGTAATTGGATCTCAGTCATTATTAATTTCAATCGCAATGTGTTTTGTTCATAGCTGTAAGTTTTCCTATTATAATAAAATAAAATGGACAAATAAAATTATTGAGTTTTATTGTGTGAGTGTTTTTTTCTGTAAGTGTGTAAATAACTGCTTAGCGTATAAATAACTAGAACGGGATAACTATATTCCCAAAATATAGAGCGAAATATCTGAGAAGGAGTCGACGCTTAAGACACGAAAGAAGGCGAATAACTATAACTTCGTAGAGTATAAATAACAATTTTCAACCTCGTGCAAAACGTTTCTACAAGGTCCAGACGTTGGGGAACGAAGGACACAAAGATCGGCGGTGGTGCGGGCAGCAGCGGCTGTGTATCGGGGTAGGGAAGCGAATAACCCGCGGTCTTTAGTCGGACATTAGTCCAATACGCTAAATGTCAAGTGGTTGACGACAAATGCTCGATTTTCTATTACTGGTGAATGCTCAAGTCTACCATCACAATTAATCGTATGTTATCTTGCTCTTGACATTTAGTCACGAAAGCGAAGCAGACGAAACGTGAAAGCCAAAGGCTGGCATGAATTAAAGTGAAATTATCCAACGTTACATAACGCGCAGTGAATGCGAACAGCCCAAAATGACGAAACGTTACGTGGCGGTAGCCGCAAGCCAAGGTTATCCTTCTGAGACTGGAGTGAAAGTGCGAGGTCGTGTCTACACGGATAACGACTAACTTTCACCATGACACGCCAATCGCTATAGGTGCCGGCAAACATCTTGTGCAACACAGAGCGGACACAAACGTCTAATATACACATACTCACTCTTTGGCCTGTACATCTACGTAATGAGGTAATTTATACAGGCAGCGTCCAGAGGCACCTTCAATCACACGCGATGGGCGAAGGGACCACTCGGACCCCGCAGTGCCTGGGCACCAATACCTACCATCCCCGTGAGGGGTCCGGACCCGTGCTTCACCTAAGTTCTCCACCTGGGTGAAGCACGGGGGTTCTGATGACGTTATTGTCCCTTAGTACAGTCAAGTAAATGACTGTACTAAAAACGCCGCAAAGAGCACTGTGAGAAAGACCATTTTATATTACATTCGAATTTGCAATTAATTCATAACGAAATTTCATTGGGCCATTTTTCGGAAAAAATGCGTTAAAATAAATCTTAATTTATTAAATATTTGTGGTATGTATTTGTCAGTTAAAATAGATTGTATTAAATATTTGTTAAATTATGTTTTTTTTTATTTACTTGACTGTACTAAGGGACAATAACGTCATCAGTTGGAGCACGGGACCTTATAAGTCCCCGTGCTTCAACAATGAAGCACGGGTCCGGACCCCCTGTGAGCTTAGTCTGCTTAGCCCGCAGGAAAGTCGAAAGACGTGCGGAGCAAACCAAGCCACAGGTTCCTCGCGATATTTTCCTGCCCCGTCCGCTGTTGTAGCAGCAATATACACCTAGTTCTTCAATAAAATGATATAAGCACCACAATATCTATCATTTGCCTCCATTTGGTAATGTACTAAGCAATAGCAGTATAATATTATTAAAATGGTATAACAACCGCCACTGTCTTACAATCCTCCACCAACCCGGACTTGGCCCCCGTGGTGGAGAATGGCCTAACCTTCCTTCGATGTAGGAAGAGACCCGTGCCCCAGCAGTGGGGACATACAAGGGCTGATAACGAACAACCGGAAAATTGCACTTTAACTAGGCAGCTCGCACGATTCGATCTTCTTCGCGAGAGAAGCCGAGTTCGAGTGCATTGGTGCATATTATCAGTATGCGATTGGTTAGTAGACTACCAACAGTGTAAATGAAAGAACCATTGCCGTACTAATCACACCACTAATTACAATCACACTAATAATATTATAAAGGCGAAAGTTTATGAGGTTTCTTTATACTTCACGTCTAAACGGGTGGATCGATTTTAATAAAAATTGCTATGGAGCTAGGTGACACCCTGGATTAACTCATAGGCTACGTTTTACTGCGGGGAGATATCTTATTCCCATGGGAAAATCAATGAACTGCGGGTAACACCGCGGGGCACAGCTAGTACGACTATATTTAACAACTAATATATGCATTTTTAGACTCGTCCGCAGAGGCGTGTTTCACAGAACTTCAATTCACAGTTTACTATAAGATAAGATAAAGTTGATTCGTCAAAGCACAAGTATAAATTTACACTTACTTACATTGTATAGCACATAGATTTAAATGTGAATTAGTAATAGTTGCTTGGTATTCATAGTAGGCTACAAACCGTTATGAAAATATAATATCAGTTCCTTTGCACTTACGTACGATAAACTTGAGGCCAGAATTAGCCAAAGCAATCTTGACTTGAGGACAAGGATGTTTTCTTGCTTGCGGACAATTAAATAACCTAACGACTTAAACTATGACAATTGTTTTTTAATGGCAACTCGATTCGGTCCTACTATGACAATTTGGCATTTGATAATAAATTATGAGGTACAGTGCGTTCACATTAACTTGACGCGTGAGAGAATTGGTAGCACCGATATGTTTCGTGTTACCATGTTAAATAGGAAATCATTCCCATTACTTGGGGAAAATAAAAGGATTGAGGGCTTGTTTTACCATCTTCCGATTAGGTCCAAAAGCTAATTCACATGTTAAGTCCTTGTTACCAATTCTCTCACGCGTCAAGTTAATGTGAACGCACTGTATTCCTCTATTCTCTGGTAGAGTTTCTGACAGCTGACATTCAATAGCACAGGGTGATTCGGGGTTCTAACTTGCGCCACCAATGGAAAAAAAATCATAACCTGCTTTATAATACGTTTTTATCTAAATGTAATCATGAGAAATCTTAACAACTGTGACAACTATTTTTCGAATCTACAGTTTAGAACCTAAGATCAATATACTAGAACTTAAATCGATTTCCGCTTTTAGCGGAAAGTGATTAAAGTCCTTGGTTGTTGATTTTAGGTTCTAGACTACATAATAGGTCCTTCTTTTTCTTTTCGTGTCAGCGATTCGACCAGTTTATATTTTTCCTGCCCAATAGTTGGCTACTGCAATTGCAGCAGCGTTGGCCTCCCTTAGATCCTCCAGGTGTGAGGGCACAATGGGCATTGGAGCAGGTGCACCATGGATTGCTATAATAGGTTCTAAAAATAGTTTTTACACTTCTTAAGATTTTTCATGTTCACTTTTAAATAATAACTTAGTATAAAACAAGATATGATTTTTTTTCCATTAGTCCTGAATAACCTTAAAGAAAAAGAGTTTGTCCAATAAAAAAGTAATGTCAAAACACGGATGTGTGTCAAAATCATATAGATTATATAGACTACAAAATCATAGATAGATAGACAGACAGACAGACAGACAGACAGACAGACAGACAGACAGACAGACAGACAGACAGACAGACAGACAGACAGACAGACAGACAGACAGACAGACAGACAGACAGACAGACAGACAGACAGACAGACAGACAGACAGACAGACAGACAGACAGACAGACAGACAGACAGACAGACAGACAGACAGACAGACAGACAGACAGACAGACAGACAGACAGACAGACAGACAGACAGACAGACAGACAGACAGACAGACAGACAGACAGACAGACAGACAGACAGACAGACAGACAGACAGACAGACAGACAGACAGACAGACAGACAGACAGACAGACAGACAGACAGACAGACAGACAGACAGACAGACAGACAGACAGACAGACAGACAGACAGACAGACAGACAGACAGACAGACAGACAGACAGACAGACAGACAGACAGACAGACAGACAGACAGACAGACAGACAGACAGACAGACAGACAGACAGACAGACAGACAGACAGACAGACAGACAGACAGACAGACAGACAGACAGACAGACAGACAGACAGACAGACAGACAGACAGACAGACAGACAGACAGACAGACAGACAGACAGACAGACAGACAGACAGACAGACAGACAGACAGACAGACAGACAGACAGACAGACAGACAGACAGACAGACAGACAGACAGACAGACAGACAGACAGACAGACAGACAGACAGACAGACAGACAGACAGACAGACAGACAGACAGACAGACAGACAGACAGACAGACAGACAGACAGACAGACAGACAGACAGACAGACAGACAGACAGACAGACAGACAGACAGACAGACAGACAGACAGACAGACAGACAGACAGACAGACAGACAGACAGACAGACAGACAGACAGACAGACAGACAGACAGACAGACAGACAGACAGACAGACAGACAGACAGACAGACAGACAGACAGACAGACAGACAGACAGACAGACAGACAGACAGACAGACAGACAGACAGACAGACAGACAGACAGACAGACAGACAGACAGACAGACAGACAGACAGACAGACAGACAGACAGACAGACAGACAGACAGACAGACAGACAGACAGACAGACAGACAGACAGACAGACAGACAGACAGACAGACAGACAGACAGACAGACAGACAGACAGACAGACAGACAGACAGACAGACAGACAGACAGACAGACAGACAGACAGACAGACAGACAGACAGACAGACAGACAGACAGACAGACAGACAGACAGACAGACAGACAGACAGACAGACAGACAGACAGACAGACAGACAGACAGACAGACAGACAGACAGACAGACAGACAGACAGACAGACAGACAGACAGACAGACAGACAGACAGACAGACAGACAGACAGACAGACAGACAGACAGACAGACAGACAGACAGACAGACAGACAGACAGACAGACAGACAGACAGACAGACAGACAGACAGACAGACAGACAGACAGACAGACAGACAGACAGACAGACAGACAGACAGACAGACAGACAGACAGACAGACAGACAGACAGACAGACAGACAGACAGACAGACAGACAGACAGACAGACAGACAGACAGACAGACAGACAGACAGACAGACAGACAGACAGACAGACAGACAGACAGACAGACAGACAGACAGACAGACAGACAGACAGACAGACAGACAGACAGACAGACAGACAGACAGACAGACAGACAGACAGACAGACAGACAGACAGACAGACAGACAGACAGACAGACAGACAGACAGACAGACAGACAGACAGACAGACAGACAGACAGACAGACAGACAGACAGACAGACAGACAGACAGACAGACAGACAGACAGACAGACAGACAGACAGACAGACAGACAGACAGACAGACAGACAGACAGACAGACAGACAGACAGACAGACAGACAGACAGACAGACAGACAGACAGACAGACAGACAGACAGACAGACAGACAGACAGACAGACAGACAGACAGACAGACAGACAGACAGACAGACAGACAGACAGACAGACAGACAGACAGACAGACAGACAGACAGACAGACAGACAGACAGACAGACAGACAGACAGACAGACAGACAGACAGACAGACAGACAGACAGACAGACAGACAGACAGACAGACAGACAGACAGACAGACAGACAGACAGACAGACAGACAGACAGACAGACAGACAGACAGACAGACAGACAGACAGACAGACAGACAGACAGACAGACAGACAGACAGACAGACAGACAGACAGACAGACAGACAGACAGACAGACAGACAGACAGACAGACAGACAGACAGACAGACAGACAGACAGACAGACAGACAGACAGACAGACAGACAGACAGACAGACAGACAGACAGACAGACAGACAGACAGACAGACAGACAGACAGACAGACAGACAGACAGACAGACAGACAGACAGACAGACAGACAGACAGACAGACAGACAGACAGACAGACAGACAGACAGACAGACAGACAGACAGACAGACAGACAGACAGACAGACAGACAGACAGACAGACAGACAGACAGACAGACAGACAGACAGACAGACAGACAGACAGACAGACAGACAGACAGACAGACAGACAGACAGACAGACAGACAGACAGACAGACAGACAGACAGACAGACAGACAGACAGACAGACAGACAGACAGACAGACAGACAGACAGACAGACAGACAGACAGACAGACAGACAGACAGACAGACAGACAGACAGACAGACAGACAGACAGACAGACAGACAGACAGACAGACAGACAGACAGACAGACAGACAGACAGACAGACAGACAGACAGACAGACAGACAGACAGACAGACAGACAGACAGACAGACAGACAGACAGACAGACAGACAGACAGACAGACAGACAGACAGACAGACAGACAGACAGACAGACAGACAGACAGACAGACAGACAGACAGACAGACAGACAGACAGACAGACAGACAGACAGACAGACAGACAGACAGACAGACAGACAGACAGACAGACAGACAGACAGACAGACAGACAGACAGACAGACAGACAGACAGACAGACAGACAGACAGACAGACAGACAGACAGACAGACAGACAGACAGACAGACAGACAGACAGACAGACAGACAGACAGACAGACAGACAGACAGACAGACAGACAGACAGACAGACAGACAGACAGACAGACAGACAGACAGACAGACAGACAGACAGACAGACAGACAGACAGACAGACAGACAGACAGACAGACAGACAGACAGACAGACAGACAGACAGACAGACAGACAGACAGACAGACAGACAGACAGACAGACAGACAGACAGACAGACAGACAGACAGACAGACAGACAGACAGACAGACAGACAGACAGACAGACAGACAGACAGACAGACAGACAGACAGACAGACAGACAGACAGACAGACAGACAGACAGACAGACAGACAGACAGACAGACAGACAGACAGACAGACAGACAGACAGACAGACAGACAGACAGACAGACAGACAGACAGACAGACAGACAGACAGACAGACAGACAGACAGACAGACAGACAGACAGACAGACAGACAGACAGACAGACAGACAGACAGACAGACAGACAGACAGACAGACAGACAGACAGACAGACAGACAGACAGACAGACAGACAGACAGACAGACAGACAGACAGACAGACAGACAGACAGACAGACAGACAGACAGACAGACAGACAGACAGACAGACAGACAGACAGACAGACAGACAGACAGACAGACAGACAGACAGACAGACAGACAGACAGACAGACAGACAGACAGACAGACAGACAGACAGACAGACAGACAGACAGACAGACAGACAGACAGACAGACAGACAGACAGACAGACAGACAGACAGACAGACAGACAGACAGACAGACAGACAGACAGACAGACAGACAGACAGACAGACAGACAGACAGACAGACAGACAGACAGACAGACAGACAGACAGACAGACAGACAGACAGACAGACAGACAGACAGACAGACAGACAGACAGACAGACAGACAGACAGACAGACAGACAGACAGACAGACAGACAGACAGACAGACAGACAGACAGACAGACAGACAGACAGACAGACAGACAGACAGACAGACAGACAGACAGACAGACAGACAGACAGACAGACAGACAGACAGACAGACAGACAGACAGACAGACAGACAGACAGACAGACAGACAGACAGACAGACAGACAGACAGACAGACAGACAGACAGACAGACAGACAGACAGACAGACAGACAGACAGACAGACAGACAGACAGACAGACAGACAGACAGACAGACAGACAGACAGACAGACAGACAGACAGACAGACAGACAGACAGACAGACAGACAGACAGACAGACAGACAGACAGACAGACAGACAGACAGACAGACAGACAGACAGACAGACAGACAGACAGACAGACAGACAGACAGACAGACAGACAGACAGACAGACAGACAGACAGACAGACAGACAGACAGACAGACAGACAGACAGACAGACAGACAGACAGACAGACAGACAGACAGACAGACAGACAGACAGACAGACAGACAGACAGACAGACAGACAGACAGACAGACAGACAGACAGACAGACAGACAGACAGACAGACAGACAGACAGACAGACAGACAGACAGACAGACAGACAGACAGACAGACAGACAGACAGACAGACAGACAGACAGACAGACAGACAGACAGACAGACAGACAGACAGACAGACAGACAGACAGACAGACAGACAGACAGACAGACAGACAGACAGACAGACAGACAGACAGACAGACAGACAGACAGACAGACAGACAGACAGACAGACAGACAGACAGACAGACAGACAGACAGACAGACAGACAGACAGACAGACAGACAGACAGACAGACAGACAGACAGACAGACAGACAGACAGACAGACAGACAGACAGACAGACAGACAGACAGACAGACAGACAGACAGACAGACAGACAGACAGACAGACAGACAGACAGACAGACAGACAGACAGACAGACAGACAGACAGACAGACAGACAGACAGACAGACAGACAGACAGACAGACAGACAGACAGACAGACAGACAGACAGACAGACAGACAGACAGACAGACAGACAGACAGACAGACAGACAGACAGACAGACAGACAGACAGACAGACAGACAGACAGACAGACAGACAGACAGACAGACAGACAGACAGACAGACAGACAGACAGACAGACAGACAGACAGACAGACAGACAGACAGACAGACAGACAGACAGACAGACAGACAGACAGACAGACAGACAGACAGACAGACAGACAGACAGACAGACAGACAGACAGACAGACAGACAGACAGACAGACAGACAGACAGACAGACAGACAGACAGACAGACAGACAGACAGACAGACAGACAGACAGACAGACAGACAGACAGACAGACAGACAGACAGACAGACAGACAGACAGACAGACAGACAGACAGACAGACAGACAGACAGACAGACAGACAGACAGACAGACAGACAGACAGACAGACAGACAGACAGACAGACAGACAGACAGACAGACAGACAGACAGACAGACAGACAGACAGACAGACAGACAGACAGACAGACAGACAGACAGACAGACAGACAGACAGACAGACAGACAGACAGACAGACAGACAGACAGACAGACAGACAGACAGACAGACAGACAGACAGACAGACAGACAGACAGACAGACAGACAGACAGACAGACAGACAGACAGACAGACAGACAGACAGACAGACAGACAGACAGACAGACAGACAGACAGACAGACAGACAGACAGACAGACAGACAGACAGACAGACAGACAGACAGACAGACAGACAGACAGACAGACAGACAGACAGACAGACAGACAGACAGACAGACAGACAGACAGACAGACAGACAGACAGACAGACAGACAGACAGACAGACAGACAGACAGACAGACAGACAGACAGACAGACAGACAGACAGACAGACAGACAGACAGACAGACAGACAGACAGACAGACAGACAGACAGACAGACAGACAGACAGACAGACAGACAGACAGACAGACAGACAGACAGACAGACAGACAGACAGACAGACAGACAGACAGACAGACAGACAGACAGACAGACAGACAGACAGACAGACAGACAGACAGACAGACAGACAGACAGACAGACAGACAGACAGACAGACAGACAGACAGACAGACAGACAGACAGACAGACAGACAGACAGACAGACAGACAGACAGACAGACAGACAGACAGACAGACAGACAGACAG